>BLKR01003265.1:0-153463 GCA_011170035.1 Teleogryllus occipitalis | reverse complement strand
GATCCAGCGAATAATGTTTTTCCGGGAGGCCACGAAAAGAGGAGAATATTCACCCCACCACAATTTCCCCAAGCGCGAGTACGATAAGTATCGCGGTGCGCCTCGGAGGAGCCCTCTATGACTGCAGCAGCGACGGCGACTAGACTGAGCTCTTTTTGACTGCAGTAGCGACGGCGATTGTAACTTGATAGCATAGAAGTTTATTTTAACTTGGTAGTTCAAAGTTAGCTTGTGAAGCGTATCTTCGAAAGTGAGGTAATTAAGAAGTGGAGTACACAAGCATTCTTCGCATTCACAATATTTCAGAGAGCAAGCGAAGTGACTGTTTGGCGCCGAAATAATTTCAAATTTGTAAAATTCGCGCAGAAGGACATTAACTAAATCCAACATTTCATATTGCACGCTGAGACCACACATGCCCAAAGTGTGGTAGGTAGGCTGAGCATTTAAAGCATAACTTCAGCAACATAAATTATTCGAGGCTGGAAGCGCGAACAAAATTGTACGAGGCGCGGCAGAAGAAGAAGAAGGACGACCCCAGGAAGAGCGAAGCGTAGGTGAGAAAGATCTGGACTGGAACGAGAATCGTACGAGTCCGGAGAACGGGAGAAGGGTGTGGTAATTGGAGGCTTGGCGGAGTCCGGAGGTCGAGAGAAGGAAACTTGTAACGTCGTGGGACAGTAAGCGGAGAAGAGTGGCGACGCGGGGCTGCGAGTGGCAGAAAATCCCCAAGGTTACCTAGAGGCGAGCGATGCGGAGCTTTTGAGATAAATGAACTGGTAACTTTCATGCGGCGATCAGTTGGGGAAAGAGAATAGCCGTAAGTACACGACAATTCGTGATAAAAGTGAGTGAAAAGTCCAGAATAGGTGGGAGAAGAATTCCGAACGATGTGAGTGGCAGTTTCAAGTTCATTTACTGCACGTGTCATTAGATTCATTCAAAGAGGCCATACCTTGTACAATTTTACTTAAATAATTCATGATTTTCACATGTACAGTTGATATTATTTGGAAAAGTCAGTTTATTATATTGACCATTGTAGAAATCACGACCGTTAATAAGTAGTAGGAAAATGGATCACGAGATCGGTCAATTAATGGATTACACTAGTTTCCCAACGTTTCGGAATATTTTATTCCATCATCAGGGCTAACAACCAAAAACACAATCACAATAAATACGGACAAACTCTTCTGAACAACAACATACAAAAAACATGAATGAACATACATGTGGAACAATAATTACACAGATAACTAAATAAATAAATACATTATACTCCGTATATCTAAAGGATACACACCTTACTAATACATATAATGGTCAAGCATAATGTTTCTCCACAGCACAACTCCAATACAGAGTTGTTGAAGCACCCACGTCCATAGCAGGTCCGACCATGGCCATGGCCACGGCCCGAAAGAAAGTGAATGAAAAACCACTGTATTGTCAGGACCACGTGCTCAGCAACTCCATGCCGGAACCATGCGTATCCGGCTTCGTTATCATTATTCATTTATTTATTTACCCTTTTTTAAAAAAAAATTGTATCTTTACATCCGAACCCGTATTACGAAAAAAAACAATTGTTAACAATTATTTGTGTTACTATATTATTAATAAGGTACCCTTAATAGATATCTTGAGTATTGAGAGAAAATCATAGTATATTACGTACTTCCGGTGAATATGTGTTAATATTTATATTCCTTAATTTCATAGGGTCAGTTATTTGTTGTGTTATTTATTTATTTTAATTTTTTATTATTATTATTATTAACAATCAGAGTACATGTCAACTGGAGTTTGCACACCGTAAACTCTAAAATATTTATCAATGGAACCCTCATATGAATGAAGCCATTGACATCATTGCCAACACAACCAACCAAATTATTCATTTATTTCATTTATCTATTCATTTATTTATCTCCTTATATATTATATTAATTTTAATATTTTGATACATAAATACCTAAAATACTGAAAATATATTGTATATATAATATAGAGCCATATCAACCATAGCTCGGGTGGGCAAAAATATATTAAAGTAATAATGATAAAAAACCAATAAATACATAAAAAGTAATACACTAAAAAAATTATTAATAAATGAATAAGTTAGTTGAAACCATCAACCTGAAACCCTCAGTATTCTGCCAAAAATTTTGATAACCATCGTACAGTACTCACTTCTCATGATCCCATTCACATTAAGCTGTTGAGTGATACAATTGGATAAAATTGTGATATAACTGTTACCGATAATTATACTGGGACAAAACTACCAATATACATTATAACCTTCTGACCCATGGATGTAGATATGAGATTGCTATTAAGATTTGAGAATGTAGGGAGTGACAATCCATCTTCAATTAAAATGAAAAGTTAGGTAAACTTTAAAATTTTTATTTAAAACACACAGAAAATCTTTTTTTTTTCTTTAAATGTGAGGGGAAAAAAAGGGGGGGGATGGACATAACAGTGGTTAATTTACATGTGATTTTAATAATTGTTTGAGGGAAATACTTGTACTGTTGAATACCCAACAAGATAGCGTACCTGACAAAAAGTTTAGGTTAAACCAGTATGATTAAACACATGATTCCAAATATAATGTGTGTTATGACAAGGCACAACTTAATGCTACGGCTTAGGCAAGCATAATCTATGTTGATTCCACAATGGTACAATGTGATGGAACTGGGTAGAATACACCCAAGTATAACAATTAGTCACTCAGCCAACAATATTTACATGTAATTATAGTCACTGTTGCTTACAAAAAAACAAACAACACATATTGATTCTACCAACCACATAAACTTACATTAGTGATGCATTAAGGAACCTGAACCAACCGATTGGAAAGGTACGTTACCTCATATTCACTGTGATAGTGTTTGGGAGGATGCTATGAGCAAAGAGAACAATTAACAATGGCAACCAGTGATTATTGATAATACCAATTAAGGGATATGAAGTAAAAAAAACAATGATAAAGAATGAAATAAAATATAAAAAGTATCTACAAAACAATCCTATATGTGGAAGATAAAAGGACTAGGGCATGAAATGAACCAAATTATACTATTGGGGTAATCTGTGGTTATAACTAAAAGAATGGAGGTGAGAAAAGAAAGGATTAAAATAAATACATTTGAATACAATAAAGTAAAATGAATTAAAACAAGGCAATAGAGACCTTACTGGTGTTAATTGTTGATGATATTGATATATAGCCTGCTGAGATTTTCAACATCGGTTTTCTTATTGCATGTTGAATTTTTATTGATATGAATCATTTCTTTGAATAGTCTTTTCTTATAGTTGGATTCTCTATCTACTATGCGGGGGTCATTAAACTTGAAGAGATGTTTAGTTTGTTGTGTATGTTGTGCCAAGGCACACATAGGAGAGTCTTCTTTTACATCGTATTGATACTGATATAACCTTTTCTTTAGGTATTGCCCTGTTTGCCCTATGTATTGGACCTCACAACCACCACATGGAACAGAATAAACAACGTTGCTGTTGTTCATTTTATCAATACGGTCTTTTGTTCTACTGAATATAGTATTACCTAAAGTATATTTATTCGAGAATGCTATATTGCAATTTTCATTGGCTATTGTTTTATGCAGTGCCTCAGATAAGTTATTAATGTAAACCATGGATTTGTATGGCCTGGTATCTTTGCCACTATTGTCAGGTTTTTGGGTAGGTGGAGAATTGTAAATTATGGAGTTTATCAGTTTAATTGGAAAGCCATTTGCGATAAGTATGTTTTTGACACTATTCAAGTTTTTTTGATGAAAGCATGCATCACTGAGATGCAGTGCTCTATGTTTCAAGGCCAAAGCCACATTAATTTTGGAAGAAAGTTTGTGAGCAGACTTAAAATTGAGGTACCTGTCTGTCTTATGGGGCTTCCTATACCAATCAACATTGATAGAGCCATCCAAATTCCTAATTATCAACATGTCTAAAAAGGGAATACTATGGTCTTTTTCTAACTCAATAGTGAATTGTAGTTTGTGGTGGAATCTGTTGAAACAATCTATGGTGGTCTGTTCCAACCTCATTGGTACAGACAAAATTAAATCATCAACATATTTGTATATGAAAGTAGGTTTGTATGGGAGCTGTTCAATGACATGATCTATGAGAGAGTTCATGACTAAATCAGCCACAATAGGGGCTAGAGGGGAACCCATAGCCACTCCATCCATCATCGGTTGGTTGTGTTGGCAATGATGTCAATGGCTTCATTCATATGAGGGTTCCATTGATAAATATTGTAGAGTTTACAGTGTGCAAACTCCAGTTGACATGTACTCTGATTGTTAATAATAATAATAAAAAAATTAAAATAAATAAATAACACAACAAATAACTGACCCTATGAAATTAAGGAATATAAATATTAACACATATTCACCGGAAGTACGTAATATACTATGATTTTCTCTCAATACTCAAGATATCTATTAAGGGTACCTTATTAATAATATAGTAACACAAATAATTGTTAACAATTGTTTTTTTTCGTAATACGGGTTCGGATGTAAAGATACATTTTTTTTTAAAAAAAGGGTAAATAAATAAATGAATAATGATAGTGAAACCGGATACGCGTGGTTCCGGCATGGAGTTGCTGACCACGTGGTCCTGACAATACAGTGGTTTTTCATTCACCTTCTTTCGGGCCGTGGCCATGGTCGGACCTGCTATGGACGTGGGTGCTTCAGCAACTCTGTATTGGAGTTGTGCTGTGGAGAAACATTATGGTTGACCATTATATGTATTAGTAAGGTGTGTATCCTTGAGATATACGGTGTATAATGTATTTATTTATTTAGTTATCTGTGTAATTATTGTTCCACATGTATGTTCATTCATGTTTTTGTATGTTGTTGTTCAGAAGAGTTTGTCCGTATTTATTGTGATTGTGTTTTTGGTTGTTAGCCCTGATGATGGAATAAAATATTCCGAAACGTTGGGAAACTAGTGTAATCCATTAATTGACCGATCCCGTGATCCATTTTCCTACTATTTATTATATTGAGTTAAAAGTAATTGCTTTCTGTGATATATAAAGGTTTCAGATTTAAGTAACGTGTATATTACGTTTTATTGTTTTTTTGTCTTTAAAGGTCAGTGTTATAGTGAGTGCGAAGTCCAAGGCTAGCACCTGTGAACGGGATTCCTTAAAACAAGTGTAAAATTAATTTTGAAAGCCGTGCACGGAAAAAACTAGAGGTTAAAAGTGTAAAATAATTTGATAGATGAAAATTTAGAAAGAGGAATGAGCAAATTGTAAATTGTAATTGGTGAAAGTGTGTTCAGGCAGTCGAGGTGACGCGAATTTTTTTTTGTTTTGCCTTGTTTTCTGCTTGTTTTTCAGCGACCAATTACTTAAAGTGCATTATTCTGTTATATAATTGTGTCACTGTTATTTTTGCAATGAATATATGCTCCTTTTATTCGTATTTTATCTGATTCATTGTGTCAAGGGTGGAGACCTTTCTCATACCCAAAAGATCCTACTTCCCGAGAATTTTAAGCTCACTTCACGAGCATTCATTCTATCACGCCCTCACACCACGTGTGGAAGTTAGTAGGTGGGTGTGAGTATGTATACGAGAAAGTAAAAATATTGGAGTAGGGGTGCCATTTATCCACGCAGATTAATTGTTCTGTTGTTTTTCAAAGAAACAGTAACGGCGGATACGTATCAGAGTATACTGAGAAATTTTGTATCCCATCTTGAAAAGTACGAGAGAAATTGTTGGTTTCAGCAGAACAGTACATACTGCCAAGTCGACAATGCAATATTTGAAAGAGTTTTTGGAACCGAATAATTGCACGGGGTTAGTGGCATTCGCAGCATTTTTATCTTTGGGGATGCCTTAAAAGTAAAATGTATGTGAACAAGCCAGCTAATCTCAAAGAGCTGCAAAGAAATATCAAGGAAGCATGATTGACGGAGGAAATTTACATCGGGTTATAGCAAATGTTCTCAAAGGAGTTAATGCTTGTTTATTAGCAACTGGAGGGCATTTTAAACAGTTTTTGTAAGGTTGAATTGAATTGGCCTTATTTTACGTGGCAAGACTCAGGCCATAAGACCTGCTCTTCCGTCTGACCGTTTCGTTACGCTTCTTTCACCAACCATGGAAGAAACAAGGTATTACTTGGGCGACAAAACAGGCGATTTGAATTTATCTCAGAGGCATCATTTAGGCTTGAGGATCTTTTACATGCAGTAAATCTACTAACATGGGACAGCCGGCTTTACTTCCCCTCCGAAGGAAGGCGTACGAAAGATTTTTCGCCCTTAAAATTCCACGGGTTCGATCCCGCAAACTTGGGTATAGCAGTTCGATACGCTAACCGATACACCATCGCCGCCGCTATACACCATCGCCTTCGCTATACACCATCACCGCCGCCGTCGCGAGGTTCGCTTGTTACTGACACCAATTCTTCATAACAAATGTTTTCCTTTTCTTCTTTAACGATTTCTTCCAAACTAGCTCTTTTGTTTTCGTTTGCGGGAATTTCCAAAACATTTTTTCTTAAGGTGGAGGTAAATGGGATGGAGAGCAGTATTATCTTTTACTGAAAATTCATCTGTTATTATTATGCACTGACTTCTGATTCGTTCTTTAGAGATTTTTCATTTCTAAAGTAGCATTATTTCAATAATAATAATGATAATAATAATAATAATAATAATAATAATAATTATTATTATTATTATTATTATTATTATTATTATTATTATTATTATAGCCACAAACATTTGTTCTGCGAATTTGGAATTTAAAATTTATTTTAAACAGAAAAGTATAAAACGGGTACATTTCTGAAGTGTATTTGTTATAAAACTAAAACAAGAAAATTTACTAATCAATTTATCTGAATGTAATTTATCATGGCGAACGTATTTCACTTTTAAACAATTACGGAAAAATCACTGTTCTTGTCAATACCATATTCTCCGGCGCCAAACAAGCAGGCGTCAGCCTTTCTCTTTGAACTCGTGACTAGGACGATTACCCGTTCTCCTCCTCTGGGTGGCATTAGGGGAGAAGGGGTTAAGCGTGCTTTCCGACGGTTTACCTGCTTGAAACCGCCAGCCGCTATCCTACCTACTCAAACAATATATATATATATATATATATATATATATATATATATATATATATATATATATATATATATATATTGTGACCATTCGAATGTTCAACAAATGAATTTGGCGCCGCCGCCGCCGTTATGACGACACCTGTTCATTCCAAGAAGGAGGGGTGCATCGGAGGTAGGGAGGGGGTTCTCCCCAACCGTCCGTTGAGACGTCATTAGGCAGGAGGGCTAGAATGAAACGTTCTTGTTGCATTGGAGACGGCGTAGAAGGAGGTTATCTTAAGAAAAAAAGGTATTAGTACTCTTCGGTTTGTTAATACAGTATAGATTGTGATCAGTGCATCGGTTGATAGAATGCATTGTTAGAAAATACAGTTTCTGTTAAATTGAATCATAAACATTCAAGAGAAAGGTTCTACGAAGAAGACGGATTGCAAGGTATTTGTACTGTACATTTTGTTAATTCAATAGAGATTGTGATCAGTGCTTTGGTTGATAGAATGCATTGTGTTAGAAAATACAGTTTCTGTTAAATAGTATCATAAACATTCAATAGACTCGTTTAAAAGAAGACAGATTGCAAGAAGTTTTGTAAATAGAGGTTAACATTTACAAACTGTTTCCGCTGGTGCAATGGCACGTGGATCATGTGGTCTGTAATAGTGTGCGTAACGAATCACAATTCCTTCTGAACAAAACGAGAGTATTAAAGAATGTTATTGTATTTACTATGTGACTATTAAGTATTGCAAATTAGGCATTGCCTAAAATTCAGAGTATTATGAAATGAGACATTCATATTTATGCTTGCTTGTATCTTTGCTTTGTATTATCTTTGCTTGTATAATTCTCTTAAAGAGTGCAAGACTAGATAATTTATCCTATTACACTGATTATGTAAAAGTTTAATATGACAGAAGAGTCATAATGGGTTACATTTCTATATGTATTTCAGCCTAACATTTAAACACTTGTAAATTTTCAAGAATGTGTTCATGTTGATCTCAGAGGGGATTACATGTGTTTGTCATGTGGAGTTTATTTTCTGATTTAAAAGTCTTTGTGTTGTTAACATTGAAACAGAACAGTATTCTGAATAGGCATTCACATGTTCCATTTAGATATTCAAGGTGGGATGTAATTTAAGAGCCATTTAAGAAAAATAACCTGAATTAATTCTGCACCTTAAGAAAATAATAATTCAGTTAGTGTTTTTTTACTTATACACCAGTTTATTGGAGCAATTAGGAATGTGATAATATTGAGTGAATATTACTTTACTATCATATCATTCTTTATTTCTTTTGAAATCTTATTAGTGCTAGTGTTCAATTCTTGCTTTAGTCATAAAGAAACTAGCAAATGGACAAATGATTGTCTCCAGAAGCAAACAAAGCTTTGTTTAAATTTGAGTGAAACTTGTTTGTGTTGTTTTGGGGATATGTGTTTTTTTATTGTGTAATGTTTGTGTGTTTTTTCATCATTGTTTGTGGAGTGACATTCTGTACTTTGGTAAATGTTAAAGAAAACGTCCAATTATAAATGTTCTGTGGCTATGACTTTGTGTTTGTTTGTTTTTTCAAAATCATCATAAAGAGCCCCGAATCCGTGAATATTTAATAGACAATCTGAGGAGAGGTTACAATATATATATATATATATATATATATATATATATATATATATATATATATATATATACAAACATACACACATACATACACACACAAATTCCTCTCTTACTCCTAACTTTAATTATTTACGGATAGAGATTCAAGAGGTTTGAACTTTTAGCAATCTCTCTTTTATTGAACAGTACGCCATATTCAGCAGAAAAGGGTTCTTTCTGAATTAACTTTGAAATTAATAGAAGAGCATTTCTTAGCTAATTTGTAGTGAGAGGGCCGGCTCTTTGGCAATATTAAAGTTCTCATTGTACACTGATAGGTAAATCACAGGCAATACGCTGTTCTCCTCAGCAATTTGTGATAAGAGTTGGAAGTTTTTGGTAAGTTCTGATACAGAACATTCTTCCTCGGTACAAGGCGTGGTGAAAAAGGTTTGTGAATTAAGTAGTAATTGTACAATACCACCTTCTGCGACTTCAGGCAGAGACTTCCACTGAGATGCCGGTTGGGTTATCCACTCTGGGCCATGAAACCATCTGTCGTTAGTAGCCAGACTTGTGGCAGTGACTCTCCGTGATATTAGATCTGCAGGGTTGTCTTTGGAAGAAATGTGTAACCAATTCTCCACCTGGGACGCTGTCTAATCAAGGCAAGTCTATTAGAAATGAAGGTATCTGATTTATTTGGACCATGTTTTATCCAAAGTAACACTATAGTACTATCTGAAAAGAAGTAGATTTGACATTACAAACTAGAGACACAGTTTTGTAATCTTTTGTCATAAATTTGGACAGCAAGATTGCACCACATAATTCAAGACGAGAAATAGTTGTGCCAGCTAGAGGTGCAAGTTTTGATTTCGATGCTATCAGAGAACTTGCCCCTCCTTCCCGTCCGAATTTTCATTGATTACATATACACAACAGTCATATGCTCTTTGTGAAACATCTGCGAATATTGTTAAGAGTTATACTGGTCACCCCACCGAGTACCAGCTTCCTAGGAAAAATCAGCTTTGACAATAAAAGTAAAACTTCCCACTGATAAAGTAAGTCTGGATCTAGATTGACATCCCAGTCCAGCTTACGTTCCCACAACAACCAAAAATATTTTGAACCTTATTGTCACAGGTGTGACTAGGCCCAAGGGATCATAAAGCGATGCTGTTTTATGTAACAGCTTTCTCTTGGTCCAGCCTCCAGAGTCGGCGAATGGTTGAGTTTCACCACTGTGTGATAGATGCAGTGTAATTTCCTGTTTGCCAGAAAATACCAAGTATTTTTGTAGAATGCTCTGAACTTAATGCGTCCAGGTCCTCTCCAGAAGGTTCTCCAAGCAAAGTATTTATCAAAGAATCAGCATTGCTTCTAATATTTCTCAAAATGATCTTCTAAGATCAGATCTGATATTTGTTTAAATAAGCGAGATGTCTCAATTTCAGAATCGACTCCGTGAAGCAAGTCATCTACATAGAATGAGTTGGCAATGGCGCGGGATGCTTCTGGAATAGCAGCTTCATTATTATTTGTTTCAAACACCGCGTTGTCAAATACTGAGGAAGCTAGGCCATAGATGACAGTTGTTAACGTTTTTAGAGGTGCTGAAGAGTGTTCTCTCCATAAAATTTTCTGATAATTAGTATGTTCTTTATTTAATCGAACCATACGGTACATTTTTCTCATCAACAGCAAAATCACATTTAAAAATTCTAAGTCTTAAGAGCATATCAATTAATTCAGGCTGGATAGTAGAAGGATATCTCTGGATATCCAGAGAATATCATTTAAACTGTGTCCAGATGTGGTTTTCATGATGCGTGAAACAATTCTCAATTGAATCGTTTATTTCAGAAACCCATCAAACGCCAAAATTTAAAATGCGCTTTAGTGCTGGAATATTGTTCCATGAATCATCGCTTATTCCATATTTACCTGAAGAATATTCATTTATTAACTGCTTTAATATTAAAAAATATTTCGAAATCGGAAAAACTGGGACACTTATTCTCATTTTTCTCGACATGACGAATTTAGCGATTGACGGGTTTCTGAAATGAACGACTCAATTTCGCGGTGAGTGAAATAGAATTTTGTATACAAAAGTGCGGAATATAATTGCTAATTGCTGCAACTCCTTGATTCATGGCATTCTTCAGCATGTCCAAGCGAAATATACTCTCGCATAAAAGCAACATAATCCCTTCTGAGCTTTTCATCCCTTCGAAAGCGCTGTTCCAATGACAACATAAATTGCTTCGCAATGTAGTATGATCTCTCTAGCACTGAGGGATCTGTCTTAAAATGCAGAAAATGTCCGATAGGTAGCCTCCCGGTTGTGGCTAAAAAATGAGTTTCAGCAGGGTGGACTGGTGAGTCCGCATGATTTTGAAAAGGCGATAACTCGCTTCTCTTAATCCCTTCCCAGATTCTGTGCATATCGAGTTCTACATTATTTGTTAACGTGGCTTCTTGCTCCAAGAGGTAAAAAAGCATTTGGTGTTACGCCCTTCCTTGATTTCGCTACTCGGAACTGCTCCTGCTATTACTATTCCTAGCAATGTATCCAAGATGACAGGAATGTCATTAGGCAGTGACAGTTTGGTTTTGAACACTTAAAGGAACACAGCAAAGTTCAATAAGATGTAAACTTTGTTTGACAAATGAAAAGTATCAGTTGCTAGCTTGAGATGCGGAGGAATTTTTAACCTTGATATATTCAATGGAGATTTAGGATTGGATGAAACTAACAGCACTATTAAACATTGAACTCCAGTTTGCCAGTCCATGACACGAGACTTGACAATTACATTCACCTTTCCATTCGAGTCAGATTTTAGAGAATTAACTGAATGTATCGAATTTATTTATTATGTATTAACTGAATGTATTTTGTTCTAGACAGACCTAATAATTGCACGAGAGCTTCTCTTTTATAACAGAGCCTTATACTTCACTATACGAGTCTAGAAGTGCTCTGACTGGTATTTCGTTTCCCATCCTATCTGTGACACTATGGCCGTGGGGAATAATGCACGTTTTGAAAACAACAACACTTTTTCGGTATCAGGGGACCCCAAAATGTGTATTGCTGTTGAAATCTCGAAATCGATTTTCCGCAGTATTACATAACTTTCTCTATACTACGTATGTATACGAAAAAGTAGCAATGAGAAATATCACAATTCTACTAAAATCACAACTTTCTCATAATATTTACAACACACGTTCACACAATCTTTACTCTTTTCCCATGGCCTTGTTCCCTTCCGATTCTCTCTAATTAATTATGCTTATCATTCTCTAAATGTTATTATCCTTATCATTAACTGAACCTTGCACGGACAAATTTGCAGAATTGGCCTGTGTGAACGTAAACACAAGTTAATGCAATCGGTTAAATAAAATAACAAAGCACTCTTATAATTTTTTTTATTTTTGCTTAAGAATCAAAGGTTAAAAATACCCATTTCGTTCCCAAAGAAGCGCCGGAGCAGGTCTAGGCGTCGTGCAGACCGCGGTGTGGGTCCTCGGCCACCTGGTGGATTAATCGTGAACTAAAATCACGGCCAGGATGAATGAATGCCCGCGCAGATCATATTCGGATTAAAACCATGATGGAAAGATATGGGTGGGTTACTTCAGTGCACCGATTTTTACTTGTTCTGCGCAGCATTAGTTTGCGTCACGAACCACGGGGCCAGAACAGGGCTCTTCGTTTGAAAAGCCAGACCAGCCACTATGTCGCATGGAGACTAATAAGTGTTGAGGAACATTTCGAAAGTGGCCTAAAGTGACAATTCTCAACGAAAAGCAACACGATGATGGTGTAAATGAAATAAAAGTTGCAATATTTAAAAAAATACTTCATATCTGTTTCAATGACTTGTAATAAGGTGATGATTGTTTTGATAACTGACCGAATTCAAAATTCCCGCTAATATTGTGACACAAGCTGGGGCCTAAAACTCATTGGCTGAAGTCGCATACGACGCGCAAGAGCCCCCTGATTAAAACGGCAAAGGGATTGACCGCTGAAAATGGGGAAACGCGATATTGCCAGGCGCTCGCACGATAGACATGTGGGCGCGGCCCAACCCAGACCCCAGACTCGACACGCTCGTTGTCTCTCAGACGAGACAAATGGGTTGCTCATTACGTTTACTATCCTTACGTTCAAATACACTGAATATATCATTCTTCGGGCATAAAATACATAGAGGTGCCCTGGGTGGAGAATTTTGAAGCAAACATAACTCTGCTCCGTGACGTCACAGGATGGCAAAAACAGCGCAGATCGATTGCCGCATTGCTGCAATAAAAAATCCAGCTGGATTGAAGCGTTCGAATATTGAGTTTCTCGACTTCTTTTCAGCTGTATATTGGGTTCTTGTGCTTTCTGAGGGAAATTTTCTGTCGAATGAAAACAATTGTTTCTTGCTGTGCGTATAAATGCACGAATCGGTACCAAAACGGAGTTCATATATCATTTTTTCGGAAGTACTTGTGGTCATATTACTTTGGAAATCAGAGCGACCCCTCCGCCAATCACGGCGCACCCACCCCACCCGGCCGCCCAGGCCGGACAATATTTAATACCCGACGCACAACATCGCGATGTCAATGCCCTGATGAAGCCTGCGACATGTCAGGCGAAACGTCGGCCTCTCAGCCCACTACGCGGCGTCACCCGGACAGCCAAGAAGTCATATTACTTTGGGTTAGGAAGGAACTGTTTCCACGTGTTCGCAGTGTTCTGAAAAAATAAAACCTTGCAGATTTCCAATGAACATCTCTCTCAGTAAGATTATTATTTAGTTTTTAAGTGTGTTATTGAAAAATTAATAATATAATATCAAAGGTAGATGTAATGAAATTAACTGTACTTGATTGTTCTTTGGGTAACTGTAGTTGAATTATAGAGATGTAATTGTTTTATTATTAATTTTTGTAAATTTGTTTTGGACAAATTGTCTGGCAAATTGTAAATAAAATAAAAATAGAAATAACGCATGTTTTTTGAGAATAAAATATTACTATGTAATAAGTATTCTTGTTAATTTTAATCTATAAATACTTGAATGTTCAGATACTCAAGACTTAAAAAAAGTTTTAATCCTTTTCATACCATATAATATCGATAACTATCTATTCTTTTACGTAAGTGAAATATGCTTAAACCGGGAGATTACTGTCAATACGGCCCAAGATGTTTTCAATAATGGGGAGGGGATTGTGAAAATTTTGGAGAAAATTTAGAAGAAAAGAAACTTAATGCAAATACTATATTATTGGTCTGCAAGTTAAACTTGCAACTCCAAAACCTATATTTTTAGATAAATTAAGTTAAAATCCATTCAGTTTAATCTGTCTCCTCAGTATCTTTTGCTAAGGGGAAGATTGTTGTTGTTTTTAATTAGTAAAATCGCTTTAGTCCTGGAATTAGATGTACTAAATTATATATTAACCCCTCGTTTCAAATAGAGACGAATAACAGTGAAAATGTACTCGAAAAATCTATCAAAGAACATTATTTTTCGTTTCTTAAAAGGTATGTCGCGTTAAAAAGTACTGAAATGTATCAAAGAAGACTACTGGGTTTCACTTGTTTACTGATGATGTAGAAATAATTAGCTTTTGTACACACATTCGTTGAAAATCGGGACAGAAAGGTTGTATCTAATGTCTAACATACGTAGATACCGGTCTTCTGCTAACCTGTGACGTCATCGGAGTTGTTTCATGTTTGACTCAATTTTCCGCGGGGTAGGAAGCGACTATAGCATCTCTATATATTCTATGTTCAAAGATATCATTAATGATTTGTAGATCTCAAATTTTAAATATGCCGCTGAATGTTGCTATCTAATTATTACGTACATAATCGCGTTATGTTATTTGTAATTTACATAACCATCATAATACATATTTCGAAGTTATCATCAATTATCTATGGCAAAGGACCATCTAAGAAACAAACAATGCCTAATTAAGACATCGAGCCGTTAATAACACACCTGGAGGATGAACGTGATGCGCGGGTTGGTATTCAACATATCAACTATTTCAATTATGATTGTTTGTGCGATTTGACAACACAGTAGTGATAGGAATATTTGGAGCTTTTGAATGGGTAACGGGGTATCTCTCCTTCGTAACCGTACAGCTGTCATTCTCTTAGAAAGTTGAGCGGACTGTAAGGGCTCCCGCTGAACAGAGGTTTTAATAATGTGCTTACCAAAATTTATATTATATCAAATATTTAAAATATTTTAGTAATTGTTACATTCCAAGATTATCGTTTATTTGCATACTTTTCGGTGCCATATATGTTCTACAGTATTAGTGTTCTCCGCGTTTGGTCTTCTTGACTGTGCCACGGTACAAGTTCTAAGTTCTAACTACTTTAGGCGGTCGGAGAGCAATCTAGTCCATTATTTGGGTTATCGGTCGTGTGAAGTTCTTTACTTTTCGTAACACCAACTTCTTAAATAAAAAGAAGAATAAATCAAAAAAGAAATACCATATGTGTGCTCATATGCAGTCTCTACTACTGATGTCCAAGGCGCACAGAAAGTGAAAGACAAATATCGAATCTCCGACTGTGTGAAAGGTGTGTATAGTTTCGTTAGAAACTCAGGATGTAAAGAAAAATTCTGAAGCAAAGAAACTGTTTGGGTTTTAACTGAAAATGCCACTATAGGGTTTGTCCGGAAAGTAATATCAATGACTTCAGAACAAATAATTTATTGTTCATATTGGTATCATATCTCTTAATACTCTTCAAAGTACATCCTTCGGGCCTCGAAACACCGCTGCCAGCGCGATTTCCATGCATCAAAGGCGGCGCAAAAGCCCTTTTCCGGGACGTCCTTCAAGGTGTGTGTTGTAGCCCCTTAATGTTGTCGATCGACCCCTAATGCTTCGTTTTCAGACGTGGGAATAAAAAGAAGTTTTAGGGGGCTACGTCCGAGCTGTAGGGAGGTTGTGGAATTGTGACGCCTTTCTGGGCCAAGAAGTCCTTTAAAACAAAGCTGGTGTGCGCGAATGCATTGTCGTGATGCAGTCGTGTCGTGATGCATGTTGGATCGGACGCATTTGACCCAAAGTTTCAACCTCTTGAGAACCTGGACGTAAAATTTGACTATTACTGTTGTCCCTGGTGGTTCGTATTCGTGAAAGACGATCCCTCGGATATCGAAAAACCCAATCACCATTGATTTGATTTCTGATTTTGGAAACCTGGCTTTTTGGGGCAAGGGGCTGTTGACATGTGCTACTCGGTACTTTGCCTTTTTGTCTCGGGGTCCTATTCAAACAACTATCCGACAGACAATCATTTCTAAAGACCGTCTTCAGCACTAGAACAGTCTCAGAAGCAGTCTTGCCGAGTTCAACACAAAATTTGATTACCATGCGTTGCTCGACAGAGCGTTGCATTTCGAACTCTGACGAGTCACGAAAATATTTCTCGCGAAAAATGCTGTCCTCACCCTGCGGCAGCTCGCAAGCAACTGGCGTAAATATGGCTTTGCTCCTGAAGCCTCCAATACCATTACCACGCTAGAAGAGCGAGCTGAGACGAACAGTCGCGCCGGAAAAAGTAATTGACATTACTTTCAGGACAAACCTTGTATTTAATTATGTTAGCCCATCTTTTCGTATACCGCGAGTACCGAATGAATTCTCATATTCAGTGCGTGACGGCTTCCGTCATGCGACAGGCATCAAAGAATAGGTCGCATGGAACAGTTACTATTTCCTTTTCCTTCCTTTTCTACAGTAAAGGAAGCAAAACCATTGGAATCACCTAAACAATACGATTACGTATTTTTAGACGTACACACCGTGTATCAGGTTCTTTTAAGATGTAACTCTGCAAACACGTGAAGGTTAAGGTCTGTTTGTGCTGTTCTAAAAATGGTTAAGAGTGGTGCAGATGAAGAGCAGATGCACGCTATATTGTACCCGAAAATTGGGATTTCTGTATGGATGGATGGGTTTCGCCTAACCGCGTCAGATTACAAGTTTTTGAGCTAAAAATCATGGTAAATACTCATAGGCCAGGAATAAGATCTAGTTGTGCCGTTCCGAAGATCACTAAGATACATTAATTTTGGAGGGTTCTTCCGTGAGCAACTCCTTGGGACATTATTCCCGTGAGTGGAGTGCACGTAGTATCACCATAGGTGACATCATTCCTCCGTAGTTGGAACATAAGATTTGGCACCGACGTACTCATAGGCTTAGCTAGTTTTTCTCCTGCAGATATCTCCTCCAGCGGCGCATCGCCACAGCCGAGACAAGCAGGGCGCTCGCGACGTACGTGGTCGCGAAGACAATGGAATGGTTTTTCCTTAAAGAGGGGACGAGGAAACCAAGGAGGAATAAGGAAAAATTGTTCGCGGTCCGTGGCTCGTTTGTTTGGGTACTGTTAGCTGGTATCGATCGGAGAAACACGAAAAACTGATCAAACCTACAGGGCCATTACATTTCCTCTTCAGACTTCGTGAACGTGATTCGGATATATAGCTAACGTAGAAAATCCGCCTCAGTCGGGGTTGGAACCCTAGCGTACTTGGTCCGGACCCCTGCTCTTAGCACCTACGTTGTCGGGTCAGCCTTGGGCATCGATTACCATTAATAGGATACTTCCGAGAGTTTGCACACCGTGAGGACCTCTATCATTATTTTATCATTATGCGCAATTCTAACCGTAGTGTGTAAATTGAAAGAGCAATTGGCGAGAACCTGACAGACACTTGACGGAACATATAGTTAAAATATTATTGTGTTTATTTATTACATTGGAAATGTTTTTTTGTCGTTAGATGCCAGGTTTTATAATTCTCTGTATAGCTGATAATGTAATTGTTTGCTACGATGTAATCACAAATTTAGGATGGTGTAAAACACAAAACTGTACTATTAAATGGTTTTTTTATGGTAGTAATAAATTATTTTTCATTGACTATGGTTATTTGAATAAGATGGCTCTATCAAACTAAAAATCTTATTATTAAAAATCATGGTTACTTTGTACTATGATTTCTGGCCAGATGATATTATGTATTTCGAATCAACGAACGCTATTTACTTATAATTGTTTACAGCATATAAAAAAGATTAAGATTTTTGCTATCTATTGCTATCTATGCAAGACTCAATAATTTCATAATTGCCCTTCATATATCGTCAGAGAAATTTTCTCGTTGGTATCTCTTATTCAGATTCATAGTAGGAAAAATTTTTCACAAATAAATGTGGTGCAAAACATTCCCTTCTTAAAATTGCTTATAATTCATTTTCATGTCAATCTTGAAGTGAGAGATTGCTGTCATTACGTAAGTAAGTACCTTTTTGTCACAAAACAGATTTTAGAAGAATTCGAAAGGTAAAATAAAGTTAGGCTAGGGACGCCCAGATGTTCAATCTACGCACCACGTCGTCCCCACTGTGCAATGCCAGGCCGCTCCCCTCCCCACAAAGCAGCCAACCCCACTACTTGCACTTTCGGCGCTCTCGTGTGCAGCTGTTTGGCTCTTGAATGGAAACTGCCCGCGGAAACAGACGTAAATGCGTACCCCATACTTAAAGATCCCACTTTTGAGACTGGACTCATGCGATGTGACTAATGACCGTAACAGTGGCAGAGGAAGGAATCACTAAACAATGAATACTGACTTGTAGGTTGCCGATGGATTCCAGCAGGGGAGGAATGCCACCACCTCTCGGGATATACGCTGTGCACTTACGTGACTTAATGGCCGTAGCAGTGGCCCAGCCCGACAGCACTAAACAAACAACGCACATGTGTAGGTCGGCCCTCAATCCAGCGGGGCAAGACTATCTCTACATCCCGGGATTCAAAATGCACTGCACCTACGAGAATATACTTGGAGTAAAACAGCATGAACTTTCAAAGTCTCGAGCTGAAAAGAGAGGGGACACTGTCAACCATTCGGGAGCGTCATTTCCAAAAAAATAAGTCCTAATTAGGGGGCAGATTTTAATGACATGTCGTTTTTTCTTTTCACTTAAGAAGAATGCCGTTTAGTTTATAAATCATTTTATGTTATGAAAAAAGGAAATTACCTAGTTTTATAGGTCATTATTTTGCATTTTTTGTCGATTTCGACAATAAATCATTTTTACCTTTTCCCGTCATTTTTAATGCAATTTTGGATGATTTCATCTATTTAATGACATTTTTAATCGTAATTGCTTCAAATAATATTTATGAGATGCAAAAAATGTTCACAGACATGCTCAGTACCTATTCGATTTGTTCGCTCAGAAATTTTCACAGCCTTTCTAAGTAAGTAATCAAAGCCATTGCCGGTTCGGCCGATTTCGGGATAACTAAAGACAGTTTTCCTGGTAAAGAACAGTCCAAACCAAAAGTTTTCAAGCTGAGTTCACTCGAACGAATGGAAGAAACCTCGATTACATCAGTGACGTATCCAACAGCTTGAGTTGTTCATCCGAACTGTTTTTGATCATATTTTATGCATACTTTTTCTTTGGTTTTAGGTCATTTTTAAAACATTTTAAGAGCATTTCATTGATCATTTTTGTCGATGTTTTAGGTCATCCAAATCCACCCCCTAGTCAAAACGAAGCTCGCGATTTGATGGCAGTGTGGCCTTGAATGAACTTGAGAGTTTTCTTCGGCGTATAAAGACCGTAGCAGCGGTCGCGCCGCGTCGTACCGCGTGGCGATGCTAGGCGTTGAGCAGGTCGCGCACGACGTCCGTCTTGGCGACGTCGAGTGGCGTTTTGCCTTCGTCGTTGCGCGCGCTCTTGTGGGCGCCGGCCATCAGCAGCCGCATCACGGCCAGCTCGTTGCCGCACTCGGCCGCCAGGTGGAGCGGCGTGCGCCCGAACTTGTTGCGGCCGTTGACGTTTGCGCCGGCCGCCGCCAGAGCGTGCACGCATCGCCCCGAGAAGTCGTGGTGCGCCGCCATGTGCGCCGCCGTGTAGCCGTACGACGTGCGCGCGTTCACGTTGGCACCCTTGCGCGCCAGCAGCGCCACCACGTCGGCGCGCGCTCTGCGCCAACGCCACCGAGCAAGAGAAAGAACGACAGAGCAAGGTCCAAAGATGTGAGTAGGCTACTCCGGCGCACCTATTTGTATTGTGTTCTGCGCAGCACCAGTTTGCGTCACGAACCATGGGACTCAGTGGTGGCTCGTGGTCATGCCAGTAGGTGTGCAACGTTCTCTCTCTCTCTCTCTCTCTCTCTCTCTCTCTCTCTCTCTCTCTCTCTCTCTCTCTCTCTCTCTCTCTCCCTCTCTCTCTCTCTCCCTCTCTCTCTCTCCCTCTCTCTCTCTCTCTCTCCCTCACACACACACACAGACATACATTTACACACATTAACATTAATAATAGCAATTAAACACAAATCATCTTATGAAGTCTGATAGCATGCCGAACAATTCCCTTCCGTTGTTTCTTTTCAGCAATTTTTTTCTATGGCTTTTTTCATTGAAATCATTGATTCCTTACGTTTCACATTTTCAACGCTATTCATTGTTAGTTCCACAAACACCCTTGACAGAAAAACGAACTTCTGATTTCGGTTTCTCAAAACACATTGAAACGTAGCCTAATACATACGTTTACAAAATACACTTGGGTTTGAATACTTCGGAATGGTTTTGTAATTGCAACTCACTATAAAACACAAGACAATACACATATTATATACAAATAACATTTTTATGAATGCAACACTGCACAGCAATGCGTTCGCGTTTCGCGCGCTAGTGCGAAAGCTCATTTAAGTGGAGAGATATCTCACACTTTCTTCGTCAATGTCACACTTACTTCTGTCAAAAACTTGTGCTACTCGAGTGTTATATCTTCGAGACACGTCAAGGCTTTTCCCGAGATCGCCACTGCGCCTGCGCCGTAGACGGAGCACCGCGCGGGGATTGCTCCAGTCCTCCATAAGCCACCGTTGTTCCCCCTCCTTCCCCTGCAGCCCCGCGGCAGCCGAAGGACGCTGTTTCCTCGATCACATTCTCCCGAGTGTGCTCGGGCAGGCTTTCACAAAAGAAAGGCTGACTTACTGACAGTCCCAGCTACCGAATGGCGCCTGTTTTGAAAAACCATGTTCCGTAAAACCTCTGAGACAACTCTCCTCTTGGTAAGACATGTTTAAGAGAAAGAGCACCGAATTCATTTGGGTGTGCACATAGGAACGTGCGAACAACCACGAGCCGCCACTGACGGGGCCACAACATGGACCCTTCGTTTGAGAGGCCAGGCCAGTCGTAGGCCACCATGTTGCATGGAGAGCAAGAAACGTTGAGAAACATTTGGAAAAGGGCATAAAGTGTCAATTTACAGCGAAAAGTAACACCGGTGTAACTGAAATGAAAGTTTCAATATTAAAAGAATGCTTCATATATGTTTTAATGACTTGTAACAATGTGATGAATGTTTTAGTAACTGGCTGCATTTAAAATTCCCGCTAATATTGTGATGCAAACTGGTGCCTAAAGCTCATTGGCTGAAGTCGGATACGATGCGCAGGAGTCCCCTCCTCCGAGATATAACATTTCAGCAATCGACAACACTATAGATCTTCTGCGCATGCACGGTTGAAGTTCACTGTCAAGCATCTGCGCATTCGTTGAAGAACAAAAGTGCGTAACAGGGAGTTTTAACACGATATACAGTTACAGTAATCGATAGCACTATCGATCTTCTTCGCATGCGCATATATACTTGTTTTTTTCTAACGTGGTGGCTGAGGGTAGCATCTTCAAGATGGAATTCGGCACGACGTTTTGAGTCATTCTCAGTCCTGCCGCTAGAGTCGCATGATCTGCAGGACTGCTTGATGCGGTCGCGATCATGCGACATCTTGCGTCAGGACCAAGAAAGACGCAAAAAGTGGTGCCGAATTCCATCTTGAGATACTACCCTCAGCCGCCACGTAGTTTCGCGTAGCTTTTGAGAATGCGCATGCGAAGAGGATCGCTTGCTGTGACGCTGCTGTGCCGCAGGTGCGGGTCGAGCGCACCTGCGCGTGGCCATGTGGAGCGGCGTCCAGCGCGAGGCGTTGTGGAAGTCGACGTCGGCGCCGCGGCGCAGCAGCGCTCGGACGTCGCCGGCGGAGCCCTGCTGCGCGGCCTTGAGCAGCGCCGCGCCCAGCGCCTCTTGGCGCTTGTCCGCGGCGGCGGCCGCCACCGCCAGCGCCACCGGCGACGCGCACGCGCATGCGCGCGACGACGCCCCCGACGCTGACGCCGACGCCGACGACGCGGTGCGCGAGCGCGCACGCGGGGTGACGGCGGGGGCGACGCGCGGCGGCGGCGGCGGCAGCGGCGGCGGAGACGGCGGGAGCGGCGACGAAGGAGGCGATGGGGTGGCGGTGCAGCGTGTGCGGGCGGGGGTACTCCGCGTGCACGACTGCGAATGGTTGGCAGGAACATACACGATGTGTCATTTCAAGTGAAAAGAAAATCACCAAAATGCTCCTTACCAGGGGCGTTTATTCCATGGAAGCAAGGGAAGCATTGCTTTCCCTATCATTTCCAACGATATCTTATTTTAATACCACTTGACTAGTAATTTAGAATCATTTACTTGTAATCCACGTCAAAACAGTTTAAATAGGGCGCGTTCAATCTTATCTTCACAATCTTCACTTCACATTTTATATTATTAACATCCTAATCTTTTCGCATATCATCAAAGAAACTCCCGTTAAAATCCTCCATCGTGAACAAACTGGCCTCCAGTATTCATTCTGCGCAGTTGCAAGCATGTTGTGCAGAAAAAAACACTTCATGCTTTGTTTAGAATCGAATCCAAATGAACAGGAACTAAAATAAGAATTAGGTCTTCATTTTATTAACAATAAATAATTCCTACACCATTTTAACCTCAGACGTATCTAGAGATTATATAATAATATAATGATATAAGAAGGGACCGCTGTGACGTCTGCTTGGTCACTTCTGACAATATAACTTATGACTAAATCAAAGTTATGTCCATGCACTCATTTTGTCAGTGCGTTCCTTTACAGCCAGCTCATTTGCAAATGGCTTCATCACTGCCTCTTGCAATGTCAATGCCATTCATTTGTTTCCCGACCTGTCAAAATAGTTCCTTCTAATAGTAACTCCACTATACAGATGAACCCTGCGGCACACCCACCTTGCTGGGCTTAGTGCAAGACAACTTAAAGATGTTGCGCCTTCATTTTGGAAGCTCCATGAAAAATGCTAGGATTCTTAATACCTTTAGGTATGAACATTAACCCTGAGGAACCCCCACCTTGTTGGGCTTGGCGGTAGGCAACTTCCCGGAGCTGCACAGTGGCTGTGGGGGCTCCATGGACGCCATCAGTTTGCTCGCGCTCTTCGAGAACGCCCCCAGCGACGCCTGCACGGACACCTCCGCCCTCGTCTCGCTCTTCTGCTTCACCAGCGCGCCCTCGCTCAAGGGCGCGTCCCCGCTGCTGGCGCCCAGTTGCTTTTAATTGACTGTGCTCAGTTTTTAAATGCCGTTGCGCTAGCAAGTTTTTTTTACTTTCAAGCCAGCCCAACTGCATTTAATTTATGAAAGATGTCATTAAAAACATTTACTTTCTGGTCAATTAATTAGTGAGTGAGTGCTAAATACACTCTCGCTTTAATATTTGGTCATCCTAATATATCGTTATTCATTTGGAGTACTTTACCAACAAGATATTGAAATGCGAAAGGTAAGTACATGCACTTTATAACACTCTAAGTGAAATATTTTATCATGTTGGATGTTTAGAGCGCGAAAGAAAATTTTTGTGTTCCCATGTTTCCTCACAATGTTCATAAAGTCTGCCACTTATATTCGGTCACCAGTAATAATTTGTTGTTGAAGTTATCTGCGTTGAAAGAGTTAAGAGACGCTGCGGCTACACATCATTTGGTATTCTAACGTGGAGGAGGTCGGATCACGTCCTCTTGTGCGGTGAAAGTACTACAATAGGCCAAGGACAGAATACTACTTTTTACCAGCAATAACTGATGATGCCCAATCATGAAAAGGGCTATTCTCCAAGGTGCGTTGGCAAAACGGTCAGTGAGCTACAAGGCATAGTCCAGGACTTCGTAAGACGATACGAACGAGAGGATTGATTATAAAGCGTGCCGCCAAAGGGTCGTACTACGGAAAGAGAGAAATGCCTTATTGACGAAAGTGAAGAAGAATCCTAGATTAAGTTCACCGAAAATTGTTGTTGAGTTATTAGAAGAATGTGGAAAGAAATTCCACTCCGAAACTGTGAGGAAAGTGCTAACAAACGAATGGTTTAATGGAATAGTGGCAAGGAAAGAGCCATTAATGAACGAGTTCGATAGGAACAAAGGCTGGAATTCTCGAAACAGCTTTTAGACAACGGGTCAGAGTGGTCATCAATGTTATTTTCGCTGAGGAGAGTAAGTTTATCTTGTGGTAATCAGGTGGCCTAACTAGGGTATGGGGCAAGTCAACGAACACTTGAAAAAAACGAAATATGTGGCAGGATGTTTAGTACGGCAGATTCAGTACTATGGGGAAGGATGCATATCTTCGCCGGGAGGTGGTGTTTACGCACGCCAAGTTAGATCACGGCACACTAGCTGGTCATCGTGTCCGGGATCTCCGGCCAATCGCTCAGCTGGTGCAGAGTGACGTGTCGTCACCTATGCATCGCCGCAGGCCTCCAGCTCCAACGGCCACGATATCCGTACGGGAGCGTTTAACATCCGCATACCAGGTACCTGTCCTTGCCTCCAGGGGTGCCGAGCTACTTAAAGACATTTGACCATAACATGTCAGTAATTGTTTGAACCTTTTGGTCAAATTCATTAATGGTATTATTCTAGTACCATTCACTTTGTGCTGTTGTATGTTTATTATTAATTTTAAGTTTTAGAATTAGTTATTTTTACTAATAATTCACCTCTCAGGCCCGGCATTCATTTTTGTGTATAGTAGAGTAGCCTTATAATTAGTTTCTTCTCTATTTTCTTGTTTAGACCTTAAGTCTCCTCTTTACTAATTCCAAGATGTAGTAATACATCTTTTTATTTCACTTTTTATCATTAAATTAATATTAGTTCAATTTCTTCTTGTTCAATATTTCGGCCGAATCCTCTCATTCCTCTTACGAAGTGGTCCTCCAGCCTTTTCCTTTAGTAGCCCTCTGGCTACATCGCTGAGACACCGGAGGCCGATGTGCATATAGCCATGAGTAGAGTCCACGCTGTTGGCTCGTCATCGTGCGTGGCGCCGTGTGAGAGATGGGTACCAGGTGAGTACCGCATCTGCATGCGCTCGCACGTCACGGACGCGCGTACGCATACAATTGGAGAATTGCGGTTTGTAGAAGAAATAATGACGTAGGAAGATTATCTTCGCATTATTCTCAAGGAATTTTGCCACCAAAGTGCGGATACTCTCGGAAAACAGGATACCTTTATATTTTATCAGAACAATGATCCAAAACATAAAACCTGAATTGTATTCACATGACTTCTATACGACTGCCCCAAGGTTTTTAAATCTCTCCGCAGACTTCAAACCTTAACACAATCGAGAAATTATGTTAACTCAAAAAGTTCAATTACAAAAAATAAAACTTTCCGAAGAGAGGAATTGAAGAGGAAATTGGCGGAAGAATGGGTATCTCTACATTCATACATTCAAAAAAGTATTGAAAGTAAGGCGAATCGATTGAAAAAAGTGATTTCACAGAAACGTTAACCCTACAAAAGACTAATGTAATAATACCATTTATAAATTGTTAATTTAAGAAGAGTAACTGAAAATTACAACGGTCATAGTATTTTCGTTTATTTGCTTTGTATGTATTTTTACATTAATGTTAACTTGATTTTTCATTCATTTGGTACATAATTTTCTACAATAATGAGCGTTTGTTTGGGCGGGGGCAATAGTTTTATTCTCTGACGTGACTATCATGTGAATACAATAAGAAAATTGAAGTTGCAAAGTGTTCCAAATATTAAAGTGAGTGACTATATTTTAGAAAGTTTATTTGATTGTGCCCATTTTTTAAATGTAAGTTCCCCAGCTTCACTCTCAAGCCTGCATAACTGCATTCATTTTATTAAAGGAAACAGTAGAAAATGTAATTGGTGTAGTAAACAAGTGGTTTGCGGTACAAAAATGCTGCTTAACAAAACAAACGAAGCTTTTTTTTCTTTTTCAAAAAATAGGATATGAATTACTTCAAGCCATTGCGATTACATCGCACAAAAGGAAGAGTAGTAGAAAAGTTGAAATTAAAAAGTTTTGGTTTTGCAAAAACTTGAAAACTCAAAAATATTATTTCATGTCGTTTAGTACTTATTCTCTATGATTGATGAAATGCGAATGGTTTCCATAATTGACACAATATTTGTCTTTTTCAATCACAATAGAAAGTGTCATTGCATTTGGATTTTCCCGAGTTCCTAGGTATCTAACGAAACCATGGACCTCTCATGTGGCCAGAGGCTGAATAATTTTCTTTCAACGTCTGCACGCATTAGAGATTAGTAATATAGGCACTAAATACTTCAATTGATTTAATTTGATTGAGCTGTGGTGGCAGTATGAGCTTGATGGACGTTCGCAAAGGGTGATGGAAGTGTGCATGTAGCGTGTTTTGTGTGCGAACGGCAGAGAGAGAGAGAGAGAGAGAGAGAGAGAGAGAGACAGAGACAGAGACAGACAGACAGACAGAGAGAGAAAGAGAAAATGAGTGAGAGAAAGAGCGAATGAGTGAGAACGAGAGACAGTAAAAGAGCAAAAGCTATAGTAAGGCAGAGGAGAGCTCAGATAAAGAGAGAAAAGGAAGAGAGAGAGAAAGGGGGAGAAAATGAGTGAGAAAGAAAGAGTAAGAGAGTGTATTATATAGTAAGAGAGAAAGAGGGAGAGAAAGAAAGAGAGTGAGGCTTGCCTGGAGGGTCCTTTCTGCCCTCCGCCTACACTGCTAGAGGGCAGCTTCCGTTCTACCACCTCCAATCTGCCTTCCATGCGCTGCACCCTTTTCTGGTGCACTCTGAGGCCCATCATCATCAGCTGTGCCGCCTCCTCCGTTCTGCCCACCTATAATAATAATAATAATAATAATAATAATAATAATAATAATAATAATAATAATAATAATAATAATAGTGATGATAATACAAACATGTTAATAGATTCGCGAAGGGAAACCACTCCATAGACAATATAAAAAAGAATAAACAAGATGCAGATCAACGAAGACCAACTATTTATGTGGTTTAAAGGTGGAAGAATGAAGCAAGAATTGGAGGCAGTTGTAATAGCTGCTCAGAATCAGATATTGAAAATACATAATTCCAATAGGTTTCCAAATTTCCAAGAATGATAAATATCTTATTTGTCAGGAACAGGTAAAAATCATTGATTGTGTCACCTTAGCTTGTCTTATTCCATGTTCGAATATATAAAGGGGCACGATTAGGTGTGTAGTTACTTCCATTGGAAAATATGTAACGCCCTCAAAGTTTCAAACATATGCAACAAGTGACAACATACGACAACTCTACAAAACATGTGACGTCTGATGGACTATAAAACTTTGTACGACCAACAAATCCAAAAGAATTGATGAGAACAGCAAACAAATCGGACAATATTATTGGGAATTTGGAGAAAAAACGTCTTGCCTTGCAGGTGTTGCTGTGTCATGTTACCAGAATGTGGTAACCTAGGTGGCAGAGAACATCTTTTAAACAAGAATTTGGGAATCGAGTTCTGCCGGACGTGTGGATCGTAAAACCAGATCGTACAGGTTCACGGAGCTCTGAGATATTTTCCGTAAAATTTACGTCAGAACGTATTCAAATTTGCAGGTAGTTCAAAAATCTGCAAAGAACGAGATTTCGTGTTATTGGGAACAGCTCTCATTTTGCGTCAAAGATTTTATGGAGCTCATTGCTTCACTGCTTCTTTACAATGTTTTTCCTAACTTTCTCATATGTATCACGAACACTTTAAAGAATACATAAATTATCTTGTTTTAAACTGCGCCTGCTGGTATTTTGCACTTTGCTTCACAGTAGTAATCAAATGTTACACACTTATCTTACTTTTATATACTACTAGTTGGACCCATGCAAACATTATGCACTTAGTAAATATTTGTTTTAAAAGAGAAAATACGTTCGTACGGAAATCCAGTTTTGACCGTTTATGCCAACCAGTTCTGAACTTCACTTTATTCATTTATTCACTTATTCTTCTATTCATCTATTATTCCTTCATTCGTTTAATCTTTCACCTTGACGTTCATGCGGAGCATGTCCACTTGCATCTTGGCCACGGCCTCCACGATCACCTGGAAGGCCTCCCCGACGGCGTGCGCGCCCTGGTCGCCGCCGCCGCCGCCGTCGCCCGCCACGCCCCCGCGCGCCAAGTTCATGGCGATACCTGCAACAGCGGGCGGGGCACGCCAACTACTATGGCAAGGCATGTTACATCCCGGAAAGTGGGACTGCTACGTACGTTCCAGCTAGAAAGTGGGATAGATCTCATCGCATTGAAGACAGTGATCCCATTAGTGATATTCCAGTACATTTTCTATTTTAAACGTAAAATTAAAATCAATTATTTCAAAACTATTTATGGGGGTTCGTACTGAAATTGCCCTCTCCCCAGAATAGTTTCTTGATAAGCCCTGAGTATAATGGCTTGTTATTTAAAAAAGTTGTACATGCTAAGGTATACGGATTAAGGTAACTTAGCAAATCAATCACCAATTGCTCGCGCATTTCCAAGTCGACGGCGAGGCTTCAGCCTACGACTACCGCGATTAGCAAATCATTCTTGAATCCAGCCATCGCCAAAATGGATGCTAATGTGTTCAAATTTTATTTACTGTTTTTACTACGATATTTCTGTGATGTGAAATAATTATTAAAGTTAATGAATATGTTGATTAAAGTGTGTTATTTATCAATACATTAATACACTAATCAATACATTCTGCTTGCTTGCGGATTAACTAAGTGAATACTTCAAATGTAGATAAAAAGACAACATTTCTTGTTATCGGAAATACAAGCTTTCCTAATAAAGAAGTTTCAATTTAATTGGCACGTATGTGAATAACACAATATCTTAAAGACTGTAGCTCTCAAGTGTCTGAAACGACCGAAAACTACAATTTATTTATTTAGAAAATGCGCTTAAAATAAATATTTTCAAAATTCTTGAACAAGTAGCAATGTTGTACAAGTAACAATCCTCTTTAACAAGTAGCAATCCTCGAAGGTTTCGAATCTGCTATTTGTGTAAGCAACCATGAAGATATTTAACAAAATCACAATTTCTCAACACAAAAAACAGTGTTTTTCGAATTACATTATTGATAATTACAGTCTTCAGTTATGAAAATGCCACCCTAATTTTATTTTAACTTTTCTTCATTTTCCAATTCTTTGTGTCTAGAATATAAATATCTCTTTGCTTCACAGTAAAGTCATGATTTTTTTTTATATTGGTTGTTTTCACTGTACTGATATTAGTGTGATTTGTCATGAAAATCGTCGTTTCCTATCATTTCAAATAAAACCGTCAAATAAATATGACCATCTAAGAGATTGACAAAAATTGTTCTGCCAGACTAAGAGAGACTCTTCTGTACTCACCTTTATTTTCCTAATAGAGATGAATTAACGCCTGGCCTCATTTCTTTGAATAAATAAAAATAAATTAATCTACTTCTGGTACGCTTCCATCTTCAAGCTTTCATCTTCACAAGAAATGTACTCCATACTTCCTCTGATCCATTTTCCAGCGGAGGGTTCATTACAAATCCATTGCAGAACAAAATATTTAAGCGCCGTTTTTGAAGACGCGTCACGCAAACTTAAGTCACGTCTCACTCCTAATTTGCAATACTATGGCAATGAACTATGCTAGAGAATGATGATTTCGTGAAAAAGGTAACTTCGCAGCACAAGCCATCTTATTTTGAATTAAAATGCTGAAGATAAGCCAAAAGTTTACTCTAGTTTTCTTTTAATTATTTTGTAAATAAATACTTAACCTTCAATTTTCTACAATATGCACGGCCTGCTCCAGTTTCGTAATCGTCAACACCTAGCAAATATATGAAGATAATTATTCCAAAATCGTTGTGAAATCTACAGCACACTCTATAGTTCAGTTTTTTCTTAAGATGTTAAAGGTAGTTGCTGTAGGTAAAATAACGTGGAGTTAATCAAGGTGATGGTTTACCCTATATTATTTTTATTTGACAGATTATAACATCTAAGCATTAAATGATAGTTTGAGCCGTTGATTAAAACCTAAATTGGCTTCCGATTTCAACTCTGCGGTTCATTTTCCAAGTTTACGACGTCGTACACGCAGAAAGCAACAATGATAAGTTTCTTTTTTGAAGGATACAAATTCTTACCTTTCCTATCTCTCGCTGTGAGTGTGCTCCATTCCTAGAATTTAATTTCTCAAATTTGTATTGGCATTTGAGAACATTATTTGTGTAAACCCAATTGTGTTTAAAAACTGCTAAAAATTAATGTTTTGAATAGAGAAGTAAAATAAATAAAATAGTGAAAGTTAGCTCCTACAGGAAGAAATAAAATAATTACCATAAAACTCGGTAAAATTGCTAATGGTAAACTAAACGATTCAGTTATTACTTAAACACAATATTTTTGCCTCTCAATTCTCTCAAAGTGGAATAAAGCAAGCAACAACAAGAAGTTTAGAAACTTGTAGAAGGTAGTATAATGGTATAATGCAAGAGCCGATCCTTTCTTCCTCATTTGGTCCTCATTCCCATCCTTAGAGACAAGGATTATCGTCGTCATCATTACACACATTTGCTTAATGGCTCGATGATCTGCTGACAATCGCTGTCGTCAGTTAAGTGATTTCACAAATTTCCACGTCAGTTAAGTGATTCCACGCACAGCATTTTGCCCTTTCACTGACCTCGGGATCCACTCGAGTTCCGACTCGCGAACCACTCGAGTTCAAATGCGGAAAAGTGGGGATAAGACTCGTTCTAGGAGTGGGGTCCACCAATGAGAATGCGCAATTCCAACCATAGCGCGTAAATTGAAAGGGCAAATGGCAAGAGTACGACGGACTGAAACGTACAGTTCAAGTAATATTTTATCTTGTATTATTTTTGGAAACGTATCTAGTCAATATATGACACTGTGAAATATGTACTCAAAACGAATGAGATATTCTTATATTTTAATTTAGACACCAAGTACTTAATTGCTGATAGGGCTGATAATATAATTCTCTTCGCTACGATGTTATCACAAATTCAGTGTAGAGTAATATTGTATCTTTTTTATTGAAAAGACAGTAATAAACAATTTTTTCATTAACTATGTTTAATTGAATAAGAATAAAACCTAAAAATTATTTTTCTAAAAAATATCATGCATCAAAATTACTTTCTGTATTAATTTTTGGCAAGAGTATATTATATCTAATATCAAATGAACGAACACTATTTATTCACAATCGTTAACATCTTATAAAAATATCTTCTGAATTCTATTTAACAATACCATAATAGTCTCATGATTGCCCTTACATATCGTCAGAGAGGTTTGGTCGTTGGTATCTCGTTTTGCTTTTGCTACCATTTAGAAATTCTAACATCCCTGGTGAAAATACAATTATTAAATTGTACTTTTTCTTAGTTAGAATTACCTAATACATTTTTAAAAAGTCCACTGCTTTAAAATATTGTTGAAGACTCACATTGAGCATAAACTTAAAAAACCAATAAAGGAAAATATGTCGATACATAACAGTGCACAGAAGAACATAAGCAGTGAATTATGGCTCTTGTAGAGAGAAATACCAAGCATTACCTATTTAAATACGTGAGCAAATAATCCCGCAGCATGGATCATTGCATTAGACGCCTAGCCCTTCAAACTCCGCGCCACGTCGTACTCACTGTGCAATCTAGGTTTCTCCCCTCGCCGCAAAGAAGCATCCCCCCTTACTTGTACTTTTGTCACTGTCGCTGACAAACGTCCTCAGTTCTTCGATACTCTGTGGAACTGAAAATTGTCTTTAAGAATATTACAGAAGAGTAGAACGTGGCCCAATATGCAAATTTGCATTAAATTAATTGGATCCATTTTTGAGAAAATGTCGTTTGAGTGTTTGGGAAAGTCCTTTTTCACCAAAAACTTTTGAATTTTCGAGAAACATAATAAGAAATCACTTGAAGCACGTATACTAACAAAATCAACAATTTTAAAATACAACCGTAATGAAAATATTAATGACGTGAGAGATATTTAAATGTGTGAATTTGAAAAAATCAAAACTCTACATCAAAAAGGCGCATTTGTCATATTCAATGCAGTTTGCACGATACGAACAAAATGTTTCTAGAAACAATTGGAGCTTTTTTGAAAATTAATTTTTAATATTGCGCATATTTCACTCAAAATTGCTCAAAAACTTCTCATATTTTCAAACATATACATCACATTAATTAAAGTACTAATTGTTATTCGCAATCTTTATTTTTAAAAAAATATCTACCATCAATATTGTAATTGTAAGAAGACGATGAAAAAAGTTTGAACTTCTTGCAGTTTTTGAAAATTCAGGGAATTTTATGAAAATAAGACAGTCAATTGTTGTTAGCGTTTCTTGTTCTATCTGAGAAATAATTAAACAAACAAATTGAAGCCGTTTTTGAGGTTTTGAAAATAGTGTTGAGGGTTCATATAAGGTACCCCAAAACTCAAAATTCCAGGGGACGCGCCATCAGCCAAATCGATCAGGGAATCAATTTTGGTGAATATCCTGCCCTTGGGTTAGCCGTTAGCATTGTCCACAGAAGGTCGGGCGGATAGACGACCACACGGATGGTCTTTCGCCGTCAACCAACTTTCGGTATCGAGGATCCACCAAGCGTGGATTCTGACCACAAAACATTTTAGAGAAAGTAACTTAATACGTATTGGGAAAAAATCAACTTTTTCGGTATTAGAGCCCCACAATATTAGATTTTCTATCAAAAAATTGCCATTTTCACCGGAGCATTACATCACCTGAGAGGCGAGAGAGCTAACACAGAAGGTCCACTGCGTTTCTGAGTAGTGAGCCGGAAATGGGCTTCTAGCACAGTACCTAACTAGAAATACCATGAAAAGGTTGGTACTTTTTGAAAAGGCATGTTTCTGCTTTTGAAAACAAAAAATTTCATTTTATCACAATACAGTGTGGCCAATTGATACGGATATATGTGCCTGTCCCGCCGAGATTTGGACTCGGCGATCGAGGCCACGGACGGAAATCGAGGCAGAGCGGTCACCGAAATGGCAAGTTTAAATCAGGCATGCCAAACCGCGTCCGCACGAGCTACTTGCCTGCCTGGGCAACCCAGCTACGGGCACAGGCACCTTTTCCTGACTCCACACTCACTTACCCTTAACATTTGGAAAGGGGTGTACATACACAAGTTGAAGCGGCGCGAGGCGGTAAATAGGCATCAAACGAAAATATGCTTGCCAAATTTTTCTATCAAATAACCGACAATTGTATTGTTTATATTCTTCACTACTTATTACTGTTTGATGTTTATTTTCTTACTAAATTCTCCCTTATATAAACATCTTTGCTCAGTGATAAGAATAGGTTTGATTGGCGAATTCTTCCCTTGTTTTAGTTTTTTGTTGCGTTATTAAATTATTCATTATTTATTGTATTTAGCAATAATGTGAAATAAATTAACAAGTCTCGACAAGTTAACAATTGCTTATGTACGAACAGCACTTTTAATAGACAAGACCATTGGTCTGTTAAACGTAACCTGAACGTAGGAAGTTCCTGCTTTTATTCATTCATTCACTCATCTCAAGTAAACAGGATTACAAAATCAAGATTATTTTTATTCATTTTTTTAATAATTTTACTCTCAATTGAAATTTTGAAATCGGACTGGTGTATTATTTCATTTTAATGGATAATTTATTTGCCTTCAAGAGAAAAAGAGAATTAACATAGCTAAATTTGTGATAAAACAACTGTCAAGTAATTTCTCCCAAAGACTGTCATGGGCCAGGTATTCAGTGACGTACCACCATTCCGTACATTTATAATACCCTTACTTTTAAATCTCGCGCCAATTTCTCGGGACGCAGTGTCTGCGAGCTCTAGTAAGCTTATTACCTCGCCCGCGACCTTGACATGCCTGATTTAAATTGTACTCACGTTATAGTGGATGCTGGAACTGCTTATCGCGGCTCTGATACATTCTTCGCATCTGTTTCACTCGGTAAACGATTTCGTTAGGTATTGCAGAGATCTCGTCCTATTTATTGTGCCTGAATTCTACTTCCGTGTGGGGATTTGTCGCATACATGCGATCTTACAGGAATGTCCAAAGAAAGTAATCGCCCGGAGGGAGAGGCCGTCGGCTGAGCAGAAGTTTACACGATCGCGGCACGCCAATAAAATATTCGCACTGTAGTACGAATGGTAATTGCACTCGTATAGGGATGCGACATATATGATGTTTTTAAAATAACGATGTTTTATAGTAACATCGATGTTGTAAACATTGATATATCAATACCGATGTTTTTTTAACATCGATGTTTTGTGCACGATGTTTTTACGTTTTCAATGTATTTTATGAAAGTCAAATTGTCATTATCACAATTTCGTAAAAGTTAAATTACGAAATATAACTGATGGTGCCGTTGACAGTTTATGTGGTCAAACCAAACGAGCGTTGTTTCTCACACCTTCATCGAGCAGACGGGAGATGACTCCAATGCACTTCCGACATCGTTCCTCGTATTGCACATGCCCCATGCGCGTAGGGCCTCCCAACCTTCTTCCAGTATCCTTCTTCGGCGAACTGTGTGCTGACCCTTTGAGACCGACCTTGGTCATCTGGCTTAGTTTTTATTTTGTCCTTATCAAATTTGTAACTTTGGTTTTAGTTAAATCTGAATTATAAATTAATAAACACAGCCATTTTGAACTTAAAATTAATGCGCGCGAATTTAATGTTGTAGGTTTTAAAAATAACTCTCAAACATTGATATTTAAATTAATGGATGGTTATTGGTCAATATACGAGTAATATTAAAATTGATGTTTTAATTTTCAACATAAATTATATATTCCGAAATATATGCCAAAAGTAAGAAAAAGTAATGTTATAAAATGCAACTTTACTTATGGAGGCAGGAGCTTCAACTTTCGCCATCTTTAGGACATTTCATTGCAAGAAGATCACATGAATAATTAAAGAAATGTAAGACAACGCGATACCATTCAAAACGTTTATTTCTTAAAATATATATAAAGATATCTTTATTACCTTTTAATCACCAATAGCCAAAGATTATATATTTATTCTTATGTGGAAATATACAATCTCTGTTACAAGTGATGCATTTTTTTATAAAAAAGAGTGCTAATCATTGAATTTAGCACTTTTATTTTCCTGGTTGAATTTCTCTTGTTTAACCGTGGGCCCTTTGTTTTCACTTTTGATTTTCTTCGCCGTTGCTTTCTGATTTTATCCCACAAATTCGACGTTTCTGTCACTACAGCTCGCTACTGTCTATCAGTTGATTGTTATGGTTATTCGTTTCAGAGCTACTGCATCGCTGTTAGAACCTAAACTTTCGATTAGCTTTTGGTTGATGGCTGCTGAAATCTGGAGTAAAGAATTGCACTTCAGTTGCACAGCATTAATTCATTGGAATTTACTTGGATGGTTTTGGTGCTTACCTTCATCGTTGATGGCATCTGGACTTTCATTCCACGCCTCAGTAGCCCGGTTGTTTCTTTCAACATTGTGCCTCCTGTCATCAAACTTTGATCCTCGCGACGCGGGTCGGGAATTAGTGGCGTCAGCAGCGTCACCTGCGGGCTTCAATGACGGTCCCACAATTCAGTCCCGAAATATGAATGTTAGATATTAGCTTCGGCACCAACGCTGCTGAAATTCGCGTTGTCCACCATTATTCCATTGGATTTGTCCCTTCACTTCATTCGGGCTTCTCCTCTGGAGTTGGCCTTCACTACTGGCAACAAGCTTCACCTCTGGCATCAGGCTTCACCTCTGGCGACGGGCGTCACCACTGGCGTCGGGCTTCACCACAAGCGACCGGCTTTACTACTGGCGACGGACCACACCTCTGACGACGGGTTTCACCACTGGCGTTGGGCTTCACCACTGGTGACGGGCTTCACCTCTGGTGACAGGCGTCACCACTGGCATTGTGGTTCACCATTGGCGTCCGGCTTCACCACTGGTGACTGGCTTCACCTCTGGCGACGGGCTTCACACTGGCGTCGGGCTTCACCACAGGCGCCAGGCCTTGGCCCTGGAGCCGCGGAGCAGGCGTCGGTGGTGGCGGCGGCGGCGCCTGCGAGGTCGCACGCGCAGGATGAACCTGACGGCGTCGTTGGCGGCCACGTCCCGCGGCGTCTTCCCGTCCTTGTTCTTCACGAACTTGCTGGCGCCGAACGCCAACAACACCCTGAGGGCCGTCTCGTTGCCGGCTTCGGCCGCGCAGTGCAGCGGCGTCTGCCCGAACTTGTTCCAGACGTCGACGAGCGCGCCGGCCCTCGCCAGCACGGCCGCGCACACGCCGCTGCGGTCGTTGTTCGCCGCCATGTGCAGCGGCGTGTAGCCGTGCGAGGTGGCGGCGCCCACGTCGGCGCCCAGCCGCACCAGCAGCGCCGCCAGGTGGGCGTGGCCGCCGCGCGCCGCGCGGTGCAGCGGCGTCCACCGGCACGGGTTGCGGTAGTTGACGTCGGCGCCCGCGCGCACCAGGCGCGCCACCTCCTGCCGGCGGCCCTCGTGCGCCGCCTGCAGCAGGCGGATGCCCAGCAGGTCCGCCACGGGCGTCTGCGTGCTGGCGGCGCACGTCGCCATCGCCGCGCCGCCGCCGCCATCGCCGCCGCCTCTGCCCGCCACCGGAGGCTGCGCTGGCGCGGTGGCCACCGGGGGCCGGGATGGCCGCAAAGCGGTCGCCGTCTTGCGGGCGTGTTTGGGCTTCGTCTTGCGCGCCCCGTTAAGGAAGCTGTCTACCTGAGAAATAAAAATTAAGATTTTTGAAATTAAATTCATTCAAAGAATGGGTCACCCCAACAGGGTTCGAACCCGGCCCTTCTGACTTACGCCCAACTGCTCTGCCCACTTAGCTAGCTAGACAGCCAATCCCTTGAACACTTTCCACGAGCGCAATTATCGCTCCTTGCATGTATATAATAATTGTCACCTCTCCCGTCTCCTTGTTGGACGCGATGACGCTCGGAGAATATGTTTCGCAGTTGTAAAGAAATCCGAATGTCACTGAGAAGCAATGTATTTTAAAATAATAATTATATATATTGTTTCTTTGTAGGATGGCCACAATTTGGATATTTTACGACTGTAAAACGTATTCTCTCGTGCAACAAGGGGCGGGAAAGGTGATAATTACAAGGATTTTTTTGCACACCAGCATTGCAAACAATGTTTTCTGTTGCAAGAATTCGTTCATAAATTGGCATTTTACGGCACAAATGATGATTAGCATTTTACAGCACGAATGATCACACGTTCAGCCAACTACAGCGAGAGAATCGTGGAGTGGTAGAGGCAAACGAAGCAGCCAACAACTGTTTACTCGCACAAATGTCAAATACACGAGACGTCGCAAGAAAGTTGTTACGAAAAATTAACTTGGATTCTCTTATAAATTTATAACGCTGTTAAACAAAATATAGCGAATGCAACTCCTTCATAATGTTGCTTTATTACATTCATACAAATTTTAAAACTCGCTCCTAATGTCGCTCGTTTTCAAAACACGTAATCTTGCAATAAACATTAACATAATATAGTAATTCCATAAACTAATATTGTGTCTATTTTGTTTCTCCTTGTACATTTGATTTCTTTATTATTTTAGAGATATCCTTTTAGACAATATTTAAAAAATACCTATTTGTTTTAATTGGTCAAAATGCGGGTTTTTACTTCAGGCATAACTCTATAACAAATTGACATATTTTGATAATTCATTTTTAAATTAATCACAATTGTGTATTCTAGTGAATGAACTAGAATGATAAAGGTACTGTGAAAACTATGTATCAGTTTTTGAATATTAGAGAAAAAATAATTGTTTATAAATTTATTCTGAACATTTCAGTTCATATAACTGAAACTTTCAATGACATGTTAACTATTCTAGTTCATTCACTAGAGCATATCATGGTTTACATGCTGCAAAATGAATTATATTATCTTTAATACTTTATGATTTATGATATTTGACACGCATGAATGTGCTGAAAATTCCCGATTCGTAAAAATATTTCCGAAGTTCAATGAGGACTTAGCAGCTAGACATTCGCTTAAAAAAACAATTTGCTCCATAACAAAGAAACGAAGAAAGAAACGGTTTGAAGCATTTAGAAGGGAATAAAACAGAGCATACGACCCAATAAAAACTGAAAATCATGAAATTTCACGATTTTCATCATTGGGGGTACCTTAATGAAATTGATGTTGAATGGGGGGCGATATCTGCTTCGCGTGTTGGTCGCCGCGCACACTTTCCTCGCGACGTCGGCCGGCTGCCTGCTGGAGGGAGACCTCCACGACGACGACGATGACGAGCGCGACCCGGTGAGCGACTTTTCGTCCGCTTTCTTCCTTCGGAACGAGTACAACCTGCGCAGAATGCCCGCGTCCAATCGAGAGATGGGCTTCCGCCCCGGAGTCGTTCCCTTTGAACGCGCGGCGGTGCGACGAACGACCGAGCCGCGGGGGCTGGTTCGGCATGGACTTGTGGTGGGGAGGGACGGTTCAATTGGGACGGACAGAGATGTGACGGTCGACGACATACAGGAACTCGATAACGATATGCAGACAGATGCGGCTCTTTTGGTATCTTGCGCTTGGAGCTGTGGAGATGTTCCTGCGTTATGCTTCTGGCCGCAAGCTGAGTTCGTTGCGGGCGTGTTGGGTGGAGTTTGCCTGTCAGGGTACGGATGTGGCGCTGTCCAAGGTCCCGCCACCGAAGAGAACGAGGAAGTAGGACACTCAGTGGACGAACCCTCCTGAAGCTGTGTAGGTTCATCCTCGTCTTCTTCAAGACAGTCTTTATTCTCAATCACCTCCGCTTTGGCCGTTGTTTTTTGTTTTGATGTACAAGATGAACGAAATTTGATAGTTACGGAAGAGCAAGGTTCGTTGTAAATCTCAGCCATACTCATGTAAGACGAAACAGAAATGCATGCGGGGGAAATTTCCTTCTCTCTTTTCGTTTCTTCATGGTGCCCGTTATGCGGTGTATCCATCTCTAGAAACGAGCGAGTTCTTGCAAACGAAGTCGGTGTTACCGAGCATCCCACTGAATTGTAAGAAACTATATTGTAGTCTGTATCTCTAACAGCAGGTTTGCTCTCTTGGGGCGAGAAAGAATTTCGTGAAGGTGAAATTTCTCCACGTTCTCGCTCTTGAAAATGTGGCTTTTCGAATGATTGATGTTTTGGAAAAGAAACACCGGGGAAACACGTCGACGGTTTGGAATGATTGCATGGTACATGAGACGGAAATGAGGTTGAAGATAAGTGGCAAGGGGAATTGGAATGACAAACTACGTTATCATGATCCTTCGAAGAAATTGTTATGGCTGAAAGATACGTTGGTAAAGAAACTTTGTTGGTTGCTTGCGAAATCCTTTTTTCTTGGTCTTGAGTTTTTTCCAAGATATCGTGATGCTGTTTAACTGTTGGTGAGCTAATAGACAATGCAACTGCAGATGGGCCTTGGATGGGGGTAATTGTGGGCAAAGCATCCCGAAACAAACAGAATGGGGAAGTAACTTGGGAAGAATAAGTGAGCCTATCATTCTCACACTGCTTGAAAGTGGTTTTAGAAATGTTTGTCTCCATTACAGTTATAGGCTTTTCTGAAGATGGGCTGTCTTGACATTCGGCTGCGTCAGGAATAGAAAATAAAGAGGAAGGCGGGTCGACAGAAGACGAAGTGAAAAAAAAGGAAACTTGAGAAAAGCTATCTATCGATTTGTCATCAGATATTTCCTCTAGGTTGTTATCGCGATTGGGGTGGGAATGAGGCTGTGAAAACATGGAAGACGAGCGTGTAACTCTAGAAGAAAAAACTACTGGCGGAGAAGGAAGTGCCTGGTCTTGGGGAGGTGTAGAAGAAAAAGCGGAGGAGTTATCATTAGATTTGAAATTCCATCTTTCTTTATTGCCAGGAGGAGACAGGGTAGTCACTATATCTGCATGTGAAGATCTCGGACTAATGAAATCGGATGGCGTATCACATACGGCATCTGTGGAATCATCATATTGAGAAGAGGATAAAACCATTGAGTTTGGACGTACGTCCGTAGAGAATGATGCGGGACAAGAAGGATACACGTGTCGAACTCTCTTAGCTTTCCTTACAGCTTTCAGCACACGTCTGGAAGGGGTGGCAAAAGAAAGTTGTGTGGGCGGAGAATATAATGTACTACTTTGAACCGGTTCACCGGCAACATGAAGAGGTTCAAGTGGAAGAGGAGACTGAGAAACGGTCGCTGATGTTGGGAGTGTAGAGCACAAGGAGGAAGTTGAACAGTTCGGTATTGTCTTGGTTTTCTGTCTTCGTACGGCTTTCAATTTAGCTCTTCTTTCAACGAGGCAAGGCTCAAGAGGGCACTCCTCAGGTGAGGAAGAGGATTGTTGAGAGATAGCGGGAGGACTGATGGATATTTCAGTAACCGGCAGCGTCTGTGTATCAAATGACTCTGGCAAAATTTTATCGAAATTTTTTTTTGCTTGTTCTGGTTTTGTTGCCATCTGTGGAGGTGAATCCTGAACATTGCAGGACTGACCCGATGCTTTTGGGACAGACGTGTCACAAACAACACAATGTGTGGATGATAATGGAGATAAGCTAGTCGAAGAGGAAGTGTCCCACGTTGATGAGTCTAATCGTTCGCACGTACTTAAGTACTGAGTTGGACTGAATTGTAAAACCGGTTCACAGGAGAGATTGGACAAGAATTTCGTGACTTCTGCTTCTAAAGCTACCAATCTGGTCGACATTGGATCGGAAGGTTTCAGATTGCTCTCGCCACCAGCAGCACAGTCACGTGAGGATACTTTCTTAGCTTTTGGGTGAGTGGTGACCTTTTTAAGGTCAGAATGGGTTTGAGGATGAGGTTTTTGGTTAGATGAAATGCTCAGAGGTGGAGGAGAAGGAATCTCATCAGAAATTGAAGTGGTACTCGTAGAGTCGTCAGCATCTGGAAATGAGCTGTGATTCTCCGAATCATCAGTTGTACTGGAGCTGGATTCAACAGGAGAGTAGTTTTGAGAATGATGGGATGGGTCAACTGAGCACTTTGAATTACGATGAGCATAATCTTTTCCGCACATTGGCACGGAATACGTGTCACACTGAACTTCTGCGGAACGAAAAGACCTCAGTTGTGTTTCAGTTGCATTAATTTTAATCCGTAGAGAGTTTGTTTGACAAGTCCGCCCAGCTGAGTTATTTAGAATCGCGGATCCAGCAGCCTCCTGACATTCTGTAGATGACGTTGCGTCGCACTGCGTCACTTTGGAACGACACATGTTCGACAGGATGTTCATAACATGCCTCAGCCGCGAGGTGGCCGCCGAGGTGGTGAGCGGGACGGAAGAGCGGTTGGGAGTAGACGCTGAGGCGGAGGGCGGGGCGGAAGCGGTGGCGGAGGCGAGGGTGGAGGCGAAAGGGGAGACATCGCGGGTGGACGACGCGCGGCTCAGCACCACGTGCGGTGACCAGAAGTAGTCGACACTCGACATCTCCTGGGCGTCCGCAGCGCTTGAAGCACCAGACATCCGACATCTAGAGGGACTGGTCGACGCACTGCAGGATGACAACGATTCAATCAGAGTATGCAACTCGTGGATGGATGTAGACATGCACAGGGAGGGCGAAACCGAAGACATTTTGGCTATCGGTGAACAAGCTCGATCCAATGTTTTCCTCGCATCAGCTTGCGAGAGCATTGAATTACATGGTTCTGAAGGGGCAGTACTCGAGGCACAAGAAGGATAGGTCATTAATTTTGCGGAGGTGGAACTTGCTGTAAATGAGGCCGAAGCAGGTGCTGAATGATGAACAGGAGATTGAGGGAAATACTGGGAGGTGCGTTGAGACGAATGCTGACCCAAAGATTGAGATACATTCTGCGTTGGGGGTTTTATGACCTGAACAAGAGGCGGAGTCGAATGCCGGGTAGGAGGTTGAGAAATGTGTTGAACCGTGGGTTGAGAGCAACGTTGAGTGGATGGTTGAGGATTTTGTTGAGCTTGAGAAGAATCTTGAGTGAAGAAATTAATCGACAGTTTGCCAGTTTTAGTTAATTGAGAAGAGAGATGTTGAGAAACATGTTCAGGCGTGTGTTCAGCATGCAGTGGAGGTGCATGTTGAGCAGGAAGTTGAATTACTTGTTTAGCTGGAATCTGAGGCAGAGGTTGAGAAGGAAGTTCATGCACATGTTTTGCAGAACGTTGAGGCACTTGTTGAGCAGGAAGTTGAGACGTATGTTGAGCAGGAAGTTGAGAAGAATGTTGAGTAGGAGGTTGAGACGAATGTTGAGCAAGAAGTTGAGATGCTTCTTGAGTGGGAAGTTGCGAATCATGTTGAATGGGAACCTCAAAAGATTTTGAAAGTTTTGTAGGTTCATCCATAACTTGAGCACATTGAACCTGCGGTGATCGACGATTCTTGAGCGTCACTTTTGAAATGGCCTTGAGAGGCGTGCGTGGCTTAATCAACGTTTGGACACCTGCCTCTGACTTCTGCGCTCTTCGCACCACCCGTTGTCTGCGAGTCCCCTTGCCTCCCGACGGCCCCTTCCTTCCTTCTTTCCTTTGTTCTCTTCTTTGTTCCGCGCACACCTCCATTCGCATCTCCACCGCCATCATCCTCTCCTCTACCTTCTGCATCTTCTTGCTCTGTTCTTTCAGGCACTCCGCCACCAACGCCACCGCCTTGTCCGTTTTCTCCATCTTCTGGTCCACGGACATGACTGTGTCCCGCATTTCCTCCATGAATTGGGACATCGCGCGGAACGAGTTGCCCATCGGCGCCGAGTCACCAGTTGCCCCTCCATCACCGCCACCACCGTCACCGCGTGCGTCAGCCATGGTGATCGAAATGTTGCAGAAATCGATACTCTGGAAACGGTAGAGCAAACAATCACGAAGTGCAGGTTCGGATGAATATTTCAGGGGGGTACGCATTACCAATTTATGCCCCCTCTTCAAAATGAAAGTAAACAGAATTTGATTAAAACAATTCTTGTGAAGTTTGTGTTGTATAATTAACCCTTTTAAAGTTATAGGCTTAAAATGTTCTTGTTCGTACGACAAGGCCCTATTTTTGTTTTCTTAACTATAGCAGTAATTTTATTATATATTCACGGAAGTAATTTTATTTTTGACCAACAATCTGTATTGGATATTGTGTGCAAGAAACACAAACGTTTTACAAGTACATCACATCAAATCTTATTTTGTTCAGCATTATCTTGATGTATTTTCATTCTCTCAAACGTATTAAGTTACATAACGGATTTATTATCTAATGATAATTATTAATGAATATTAAATTATCATGTTGAAGTTATATACTGGATTGACGTTATGAAAAAATAATTTATTGAGAGTTTGAAATTGTGCCTACTATATTTTCAGCCAAAGAATTTATAATCGGTTTCCACATAAACTAATTACTTCATTGAGTTCTATGAAATATTATTCGTAGATCGTAACTTTCGTAAACAAAAAAATACTATCAGATGATTATGACTGGGTTGGGGAAATTTGTAGTAACTATCGCTTTTCTTCCTACCATGGATTCTCAAATTTCTCAAAGGTTACTTTCAATGGATGAATAATGTATTTTTGTATCTGGAAGAATATTTTATTTTTGTTGTGATTTGCTAAAGTTTCCCTAAAAAGCCATTCCCTAAAAGTTCTTTTGTTTCCGCGCGCTGGCAAAATTTGTAGTTGGGTCTGTAAATCAAACTGTCGGTCGAATCATTATTTTTCTGTGCATGTGCGTCTCCTAGACTTTGTCAGCGTTCCAAGTCAGTGTTTGCAGTGTATCTGTGAATGTCATTCCGACTAGGGCAAGGAAAGAACAGCAAGTGAAAAATATTGTTTTTTTAATTGATTACAAACAATGTGAAGGAATGAATAGGCTCATTATTTAGTCATGAATACAACACGTTACAATATCCTTCATTTTCACCTTGAAAAGCGAATATTCGTTTGATATTGTTTCATTTATTGTGTAAAATTCTAGATTAGCTGGCTGGAAAGTCTCTTTCAGTATCGGACATTTATGCAACCACTTATATTTTGCACAAAGAAACGCAAAGAGAACTGACAATCAGAATGCATTTGACACTTCTAATTAATAGGGGTGTCAGGGTCATCTTGACATTGAAACCAATTTTTCAAATGAAATTAATTTGTGTTCAATTGAAATTAACACTTTACACTCTAATATTTTTTAAATTATTTTGTCTATTTATTTGCTATGTAACTGAGTGCAGAATGGTATTCTATAAATTATAGCGTATCTCAAGCATTTGTCTTAAACTCATGTTTTAATAAGAAAATAATATACTATATATTAAGAAAAATATACAGAAATGCCGAAAATAGGTAAGATGTTTATTTTACAGTTGTATCGTGACTTTTTGTCAACGATGAAATAGTAATGGAACAGAAAATTCAAAATTAAGAAAAATATTCCAATTTAAAAAATATATTTTATATTTGATGATAACTCAACATAGTGTACTTATAACATGCAAACTAATAACCAGGTGCATCGGTGCTTAGATTGATGCCGATGCTACAATATTAATGAAACAAAGTAACGATTCTACACAAATATTATGTAGGTGAAACTTCCAACGCCATCTTTAGGAGGAAATTGCCTAGACTGAAGAAGCTACCTATCACGAGATTATTGATTAATTTTTCTAACTAAAAATATATCTATTATTTCACAATTGAAAGTTTAAACTTTATTTAAATTCAATTGCAGTTACATAACTTTTATTTGCTCGCTTTGTATCAATTTAAGAAGTTCCTGCATAACCTACTTCGGTCTTTTGCAACTGGCGCGTCAATGGCGCGTTTTGGTTGAGGTCGTGTCTTTCGCTTCAAACTACTACACAATATTACTATAACACCGCGGATAGTTGCATAATAAGTTAAGAATGAATATTACCTTTATTGTAAACTGGAAATTTGATCGCCCAATTCAGTTATGATATATTCATTAGCTAGATCATCTCAAATTTTCAATTCATCTTCGTTCTATTGTATTGGTAAAGCTACATTCAATATATATAATTTATTTCATTTTGATACTTATCAAATATTGACCATTTACTGAAATATCATTATTCTTGTTTTTATTATTACTGTAACGAGTGTCTTCTATTTACGACCTTCTTTTGTATGTGTATAAGTAACTCTTCGTTTCTTTAAGGTTTTATCATCCAAGTCTAATAAGCATGAATATTCAACGAAAATAAATTAAAGAATTTTGCTGATGCATAAGTTTTGATCACCATTTGATGATTTAGTTTTAGTCACCATCTCAAATGCTATTTGATATTTTTCTTATGAACAATACCTTTTACCTAAAGTTTACACATCCAATTTGCTGGACATGTGCAAATGAAAAAGATTGTTGTTCAAATCTATTCATATTTTTCAAAAATAAGTGAAGAAAATATTTGTCATAGTTTCACCAGTACATTGATATTAAACATTTAAAAAATCGAATTACTTTTAAATAGCGTTTCATAAATAAAATTTCCTTTTAATCTAGATTTGTAAGAAATTACGAATGCCCTGACAAGTGATTTATGTTAATAAATTTAACCTCAAATGAAGTGTAATTTATTGGTTATTGCTAGTACCAAATGTCAATATTCCTGATTCCAGGGGTTCTTCTAAGACTATATAACCCACATTTCGATCAGGTTTATCGTCAAACTTCAATTCATTTATGCCAATGCTGGAATAGTCCCTTGATTAGCTTCTTGAGAGTAACATTAATACTGCACATATTTTCTTGAGATATCATTTTTCCATGTGCGAGATGTGTGTGGGCGTTAAGTATTTTGCCAACGGAACAACCAAAGCAATTTTTTGTCGATGTAAATAGCGTCCATTACACTGGCGCGAACTTTTATTGTTCGGTGTGAATACTAGTTGCTTCCTTTATTCATATTCGAACTAAAGCGTATAAAAGGAAGGTGGTGAAGATTCTGGAGATCACAAAAACGTGCGCAGATTGTACTTGCATTGTACATCACCTATAGTTAGTACTATTTTTTACTACTATATGTAACGAAGTAAGTATTATCTGTAAAAATAAAAAATAAATTCTATGCATGGGCAGGCATTTGAAACTGATAGTGGAATCTACTGTTGAAAGTGTTCTGAAAGGTCAAGCAGTGGCGGAGGTAAGAAGTGGATATTCTCCTCTCATTTATGCGTAAATTCATTTAATGACTTAACGTCACTTTCATGACACGTGCTTATTAATCTTACCTGATATTTACCGCCATTGTCCAAAACTGGCATTATTTTCTGTTTTTATTTATTTTCTGATTCTTCAATCTCTTCAAGACAAGATGTTCATTCATGAAATTTTTCGTCGCTTTTTTTGTGCCATCATTCCTAGACTATTTATAAACTAGATATTAAGTAGTACATGTTTCCAAATCGTCAACCGTAAACTCTCCTATGGCTATGAGTGATATTCCATGAAGTTGCCTTTAAGTTGTGACATCGCAGAAAGACATCGCACATTAAATTGTAAAATGTAACCTCGAAGATCCGATCAAGTCATAACACTGTCTAGGGTGTCTGACAAATGAACTTCATTTTGAGATACAAAATACAATTAGCAGAGGCAAGCACGAAATATTCCTAGCATGTCCTCAATAAATCTGGCAGTCCGCATGGCCGTCTCCATACCTCGATTAGGCAGACATTGTCTCCCGTATTAAATTGTAAGCACTGACCTCATTCATCTAAATTACTAAACAGTTTCGGGGTTTTATTTCACGTTTTTTTTGTCATGTCAATTTTGTGTTTTAGGTCAAGCTCAAATAAAACATCCTAAATACTTACAGTGTCGCATGAAAGTATTATCATAGTGAACACCTACATAAAATATTGTTTTCTAAATTTATTTATCAATTATATACAATAATAGGAACAAAATACTAATGACTTTTTAAATGAGTGAAATGCGAATTATTAATTTATGATCAACGCAAACGTCCAACTTCAGTGTCGTTTAGCCTTCAAGGTAAGAGCTTCACACTGATGCACAAGATTTCCCCGCCTTCAACTTCATGTAACCATGAGGCTGTTCTAGTTATAACCTCTGAGATCGTACAAAATGCCCAGATGTACTAGTGGGTGGTGAACCCGAAGTTATCCGTAAGCCAATAGTAGCAAGATCCCTCATCTAATGCCAAATAAAGTGACTAACGTAGTGCCTATGTGGTAGGTTGTGAGTTGAGCATTGCGTTTACGTCATCTGCCACCGAATAAAATAAGCCATATAGAGCGCGTAGTATTATGTAAGGCAGTCTTTGCCGTTTGCTTCCTCCAATACCAAGAAAAGTGCAATGTGGCCAGGATAAGTGTCCAAGGCCAAGTGGTACTCTGTGAGCCTCCAAATAGACTTATGCAGGGACTGCGATGTGGTTGTGAATTGGGCGTGGTCTAGTATAATTTAGGTACCAAAAGGGAAGCAATGTAGTGACCACCCGGTAAACCGTGAGGTAATCGTTTCCTTTTGCCTCCACATCTGACAAATAATGTAGTTCGTGTTCAGTCCACCTGCTAGACCGTCATCTCGCCCTTAAACTTGACGCGCCTGCCGGCAACCACATGCTTCTGTGACCTGTGTGAATGAGCGGTGCATCGCCTCGTCCGACACCTCCATGGCTTCTGGATCACATGCGATGGAGCAATAGGAGTATTTTCACTGACCACGTGGAAGACCGTGGGCCAGTTAGTGGCTTTCCCTGCTCTAAGGACGAGTACGTGAGCAATCTGTGGATCATATGGTAGACCGTGAGTTCCTAGCAGTCTTCTGTATCCTTTTCGGCGGCATCGATCGATGTAGATGGTGGCCGCCACTTGTTAGACCATGCGACCGTCTTTGATCGTGTTTTGTCAGCTGGGGTTCGAGAGTTGTCTTGCTTTCCGTGAACGACCATTAATCTCACATTTTGAAGAGGAAGTGAGCAGAAAGTGTGTTGAGGAAGTGTGAAGAAATGCACGGCGGGTACCCGCCTTCCACTTTATTATCTATTCCAGACACAGCTGGATGTCAAGACAGCCCACCTTCTGAAAAGCCTCAAAACGCAATCGGAACAAACATTTCCAAAACCATTTTCAAACAGCGTGACAATGATAGGCTTAGTCACTCTTCCCAATTTACTTCCCCGTCCTGTTTGTTTCGAAAATCTTTGCGGAGTGATTTGAAGTTTACAGCAGTTAAGAGGTTGAAATGAGATTGTGGCCAATTGGTACCCCATGAGACCGTTTTTGTTCGTTACTTCCCACATATCGCCGGCAAACCACCCTGCTTGCATATAGTAAGCAGTATTGGTTCTCGTTTTTCCAGATGTCGTCCAAAAACGGCCATGAGCGACCGTTACCATCGCAATCTCTTCATACAGTTGAACCCCGCAGTGTAGTCGGAAGGAGCGACGTTGTCGGTCGAGGGAATGTTGTCGTCCGTGACGTACACGATGGCGTTGGCCAGCCGTTTTGCTTTACGATAGCGACCGTTAACCTTGCATTCTGCACGCCCTAAATTCCCTTGCATGCGCTACGGCCAAATTAATCGCGCGATAAAGTGGGTAACACTGAATATAGTTACCCCATTATCATTATTAATGTTCCTGTTGGCATCAGCAAGCTCCCGTCATTGCTCTGAGTGACCCCACATCTTCTTCGGCCTCAGGGCCTTCTCCATTCAGTGCGCTCTCAATATACTCTGCGTCCCCTCCGCCGTGAGAATCCTCTACGATGCAATGCCTTCTGCATCCGTCAGGACGAATGTGGTAATTCGTGAGACCGTGATTTCTCTTCACATTCCTGCTACCTTTCGCGAGTCATGTTGCTTAACAAAACGATCCTTGCATCCTATTCGGCCTCACTACCTTCTGCATGCTCTGCGGCCGAATGAATCGCGGCGGTCTCGTGGAATTCCTCGAAGCCCTCGATTGGCTTTTTCTAACAGGCGTCCGCAGGCCTACTTGGTCGCCGTGAGTGCCCGTCGTCCTTGCATCCTCTAGTGCCACTATGCCTCCTGCCTTCTCTACGGTCATGTTGCCTCCTCATTTTCACTTTACAACTGACGTCCGAGTGCCCTCTTCCTGACATAATGCCACCATTTCCCCTGCATTCTGTACAGCCTCACTCTCTTCATGTTCTGAGTCGAAGTGGTTCCGTGGTATCCCGTGAGGCCCTCGATTATCTTTTCCCCTCTGGCGTCCGCGAGCCCTCTTGCTGTCTTAATGCGACCGTTTCTTTTGCGTCATCTGTCGCCTCACTAACTTCTGCATGCTCTTCGGTTAAATGAGTCGTAGTGGTCCCGTGGTTTTCCGTGAGGCTCTTGATGATCTTTTTTTCCAACTGGCGTCTGCAAACCCACTTGCTGCCCTAATGCGACCGTTTCTTTTGCGTCCTGCATGGCCTCACTACCTTGTGCATACTCTACGGCTGAATGAATCGTAGCTGTCTCGTGGAATCCCGTGAGGCTCTTGATTACATTTTTCCAGCTGGCGTCTGCAAACCCACTTGCTGCCCTAATACGACCGTTTCTTTGGCGTCCTGCATGGCCTCACTACCTTTTGCCTGCTCTGAGGCCGAATGAGTCGTAGCGTCTTTTCTCCAGCTTGCCCCTCTAGGGCCGCACGAAGCGCGCGATGTAGTCGGTGGCGGCCACGTGGAAGGCGGTGAGGCCGTCCACGTTCCGCACGTGCCTGCTGGCGCCGGCGGCGACGAGCGCGCGCACGGCCCGCGTGTTGCCGTAGGCGGCCGCGTAGTGCAGCGGCGTGCGGCCGCGGGCGTCGCGCGCGTCGAGATCGGCGCCGGCGTCGGCCAGCAGCGCCACGCAGCGGCCCGTGGCGTCGTTGCGCGCCGCCATGTGCAGCGCGGAGAAGCCCTCGGGCTGGCGCTGGCGCACGTTGGCGCCGCCCTCCAGCAGCGCCAGCACCACGTCCGGGAACGCCAGCCACGCCGCCAGCTGCAGCGGCGTCCACCACTGCGCGTACGTGTAGTTGGGATCCGCCCCGGCGCGCAGCAGACGCAGGACCTCCGCCGTGCGGCCCGTCTGCGGTGGCATGGGGATTGCATTGCATTGATTACACAAACACATACACAAAATTGTTTCCGGATCTAAGGACTTGATACACGTGTATGTCGACGCGCTGAACCTGAATCATAAGCCAGAATTGCGCCACCACCCTTCTGTTTTTAAATCGCGAAAACCACCATGAAACTGTACTTTTTCATCAAACGTATAGTACGTAAAGTGCTAATTGCACTGTTTAAGATGATATCAAATTCATTTTGCTTCATTTTTCTGCATTTAAAAAAATACACAAATGTCCTTTTTTAAATCTCTAACACTAAATTTATTACATTACGATAATACGCATTTTTTAGCGATTGGTATACATTATTGCATTTGTGAGTACATGTGCTTCAAACGACTCCAAAATTAAGTTTTTCGAAAAATTCATTTAATGCCGTGCGGCCAGTCTGGGGGGAGGGGGGCGTGCAAATCTGATTTCATTTGATTGATTATTTCGTTTCCTAGCGTTTCAACTACTACGGTCATCAGTCACGAAGTGTAGTGCACACTTTTGCGAATAGAATGCTGTACTTCATACAATAAAGTTTTTCCACGAAATTTGATAACTATCAAAGGAAACTTAGGTTATGGATATGCTTTGTATATTGTAAACTGGGGTGGCTTTCTGCCACTTAGGGAAGATTGTAGCATATAACTTTCTCTCCAGACAGAGAACAAAGACTCAGGGTAGAGATACAAACAGCCGGAAGAGGAAAGCGAGAGGGAGAGAGAGAGAGAGAGAGAGAGAAAGAGCTTGAGAGAGGGAGATGAGGTATGAGAGCTTGAGGTAAAGAGAAGGATGAGAGAGAAGAAAAGCGAGAGGAAGAGAGGGAGAGAAACGGACAAGGAAGGCGAGAGAGGGAGGTAGAGAGAGAGATAAGTTGAGAGAGCGTGTGATAAACAGAGGGAGGGAAGAGCGCGAGGTAGAGAGGGAGAGCGAGAGAGAGAGGGAAGTAGAGAGAGCATGAGATAAAGAGAGGCAAGGAGAGGGGGAGAACGAGAGGTAGAGAAGAAGACATTGATTGATTGATTTTTTCGTGTTTCCGGGCGCGTCAACTGCTTTGGTCATTAGTGTCATTAGTGTAGTGCATGTTTTGTCTCGGGAGATGGCGGTAATCTTCCCCCGCTGGATGGCGAGATCCGGCGCCGACCTACCGTCGGCTAGTGGGGTTTCCCCCTAACCAGGACTCTCCCACCAGTGAGGCACCGCCCCAGCCGGAACAAGCTCTAAGCTCCCGACCGGTTTCCCGGAATGTGTAGTAGTGTAGTGCATTTAGTGTGTGTGTTAAGGGAGAGGATAGGACAAGGAAGAGGATGGAAAGATCGCGCGCGGTCCGTGGCCCGTTTGGTAGGGTATTGCTCCGGCATTCGCCTGGTGTTGATCGGAGAAACCACGGAAAACTACCGATCAGAGCAGTCGGCCGCTAGAATTCTCTTCCAGACAGCGACTGAATTCGATCTAGCTGGAAAGCTAGTGTCGAAAATGCTGCCGCCGTGGGGAGTGGGAACCTAGGACCTCCCGGTCAGAGGCGCTGCAGTGACATCAGTTGATGCACTGAGCTACCGCCCCCAGTGAGGAGAGAGAGAGAGAGAGAGAGAGAGAGAGAGAGAGAGAGAGAGAGAGGGCCTCGCCTGCGTGGCTGTCATGAGCATGTTGCCCAGCTCGGCCCTCCGCCGGGCGTAGGCGTCGCGGCAGCTGGCCCGCGGGGGCGCGCAGGGCTGGGTGGGCTGCTCGCAGAGGGCGCTGCGCTTGGCGCCGGACGTGGTGGAGGGGCGCGAGGCGCACGCGCGGAAGGATTGGCTGGAGCCCGCGCCCTCGCACGACGCCTGCAATCGCGAAGCTCCGTAGCCGCGGGATCTGCACAGTCAAGTCCAGTGTCGTGTCAACTTATATTTAGCAGCGTAACAATGAGTTTTGTGTGAGGTTAAGGGTTAGCGTTAGCCGACGAGATGCTTTCTTATAACGAATTTTCATTGATTCTGAATTCAAAATTTATAACATTTTTATTTCATAGTTGAGAGAACAAAAGTATTCGACTCCAAGAGTTTTCCAAAAATAAATTGTCGAAGTATTACAAAACTTCTGTATATTGTTATTTTAAACGTCCGGCGGAATTTCGGTACAGAACATATCAGAGGAGATAATTACCTATGTAGTAACACAATGTATCCCCCATTTTCCGTCCCCATCGCTAGTGTGCTTGATAAATAATTACTGCTTTCCGAATCGATATTGCAATATTACATTGTGGGCGTCGTTTGATTCCGCGCTGAAACGCGACGGGCGTTGGTGGCGAGTACGCGCCTGTGCGTGGGGCTGCCGAGGCAGCCGCCGCGGGTGCCGCGGGCGCTGCGGGCGGCGCGGGCGCGGGCGCGCGCGGAGGCGGGGCGCTGCGGCGGCGGCGAGTCGAGGCGCAGCGTCTGCACGCCCGTGGCCATGGACGCCATGGCGCGCTCCATGGAGCGGAAGGCCGCGTCTATCGCCTCGGCGCTGCGCCCGGCCCCGGCCCCGGCCCCGGCCGACGAGCACATGGCCACGCCTCCTCACCCACACATACGCAGGAAAATATGTCTAAGCCGCAATCGATCGGAACACAAAAGAATCCGGTTATGCGAGGTTCTCCATTTTATGCGAGGTTCTCCATTTTATGACATGTGTTAACGTTTCTGCTCTAAAAGAAGTAAATTGCGTGATTTTATTATAATGATCAAAAGACATTAACATATAACGTATTTATGGAAGGAATCATCAATAAAAAACATTAAACACTCTTTATGGACAGCTTCTTATTTTAGATCAAATATATACACATTCCTGACTGTATTCGGACTGCATGCGACTTTTTCAACCAACAATGAGTCACAACCCACTATGACTTTCTAATACACTCGCACAGCCTTGAGCAATGCATATATGGTTGAGGAATTGTTTTCAACGCGGAGCAGGGACACACGTGAATAAAATCCATGCGCTACACATTCCCACACTCAGAGATTCGGGAGAGAGGGAATTCCGCTACGGCCTACGTCTCGAGAGACAGCGACCCCAAGGTCGAATTGTACGCTGACAGCTGAAGCCCTCTCCTTAAATGACCGGCTGCCACGACTAAATCGCGTCACAGGGAAAAGAGAATTTAAAAAAAAGCTTTCAGATGCATTTATTTCGTTAAGAACATCTCGCGTCTGTCAGCCCATGGCATTAAATTCACAGGAATTCCGTTTTATAAAGATTTTTGTTTTCCTCCAGGACACGAAAAACGTCCCGTTTCCGCGTTGGAGAGGTTCCATTTATGCTGTGTAAAATTCCATTTAACTTCAAGGACCGGAGAAAGTTTCCGGTTTACGCAGATTTCCGGCTTATACACGTTCCAGTCAGATTTTACTATACTTGGGTTTTTAACCTAGCATTTCAAGTTCACGCGCGAAAGACGGAGAGGAAGACTGACTCCAATGGGGAGCGGCAACGTCACTACTGCTCCGACTTGTACGGCTCCCTATTTGAGTTCCCTCTCCCTCTTTCGCGGGTGACCTTGAGATGCCACGTTAACGAAATCCTAGTATAATTAATGTCTTTTCTACTCGCGCTGTATAATTCTGACATGTAATGGCTTTAACCCGTTGCATAATGTTACTCATTACGATACAGATTTTATTCCGATACAGGTTCTTGATCAATCACAGAGAAGCTTACAAACCAAGTGTTGACACTTCATTAATCATTGAGAATCATTGTAGAAAATGTTTCGTTCGATTGTATACATTAAAATAGAATTTAATATTATATTATGCTTGTCAATTTGAATTTCTTTTATTATTAGGAAATTTATGTGAAATGTTATTTAAAATAAATTGGATCATAATTTCACTTAGATCCTATTTGACTATTGCAGTGTTACTGGAGGGAACGTTTGACTGATATTAAGATCTAAAAGCAAGTTATTTTGGTGTATATGTTGTTGCCGTGTGATTGTCCTTAAAAACGGCGAATTCTTCCGTTTAAAATCTCTAGTGAATCAAAGGTGGAGTTGACACACCCAGAAAAAAAGAGAAAAAACAAAAACGGTGACGTCGGAATTATTGCCGCAACTTTTGTACACCGTCGCCGGCGGCCTGGTAAAACAAAGCCCCCTTCGCTGGGTAGGGTAGGTAGCTGTGCGCTAGTAGCCTTGGCGGATTCCTGCAAGTCAACTGCCACGAAAGATTCAATATACCACCTCACCGTCAGACCTCACTGCCAGTCCAAAATGCTTGTTCTCCCTGTCCATGCGCTCTGAATGAGCCCTTAAAGCAACATCCTTGCAGTCACGTGCAAGACTATTATTTTATGAACTGTAAATTTATTATCAAAATTAATTTTTGATTTTTTTTATAAATTTATAATGCTGTTATACAAAAATTGACGTATTCAACTCTTTGATAATGTTGATTTATTGCATTCGTAATTTGGCTCGCTTCTAATGTCGCTCGTTTTCAAAACATGTACTTTGCAAAAAAGCAAAATATAAACTAGTTTCATAATTTACTATTATGGCACGAGTGGTACAAGAGACATTTTATTTTCCCATTAGGACTGCGTTCTTGTAGAATCCTCCGCGCCGCCTCGAGCGTTCTCGCCGCCAGCAGCGAAAATTAGTAGAAAGATGTGTGGGTTTAGGTGCGAGAGGCGAGAAAGAGAAGGTTTCCATGAATGAGTTCTGTGACATGGACTTAGTCTTTGGCGGGTGCCGGAGCAACGCTTGAGCGGTAGCTCGGATGTGCGGCGTTCTTCTGCGCCTCGACGAAGAAATACATGTGGGAAGGAGACATGCTATCATCTAGCTCACGGAAAAGGAAAAGAAGGCTAGTATGCTCGTTCAACTTAGAGAAATGTGTACTAGAAGCCGTTTGTCGCGACTTCGAAGCTCAATGGAGAAGAGTGTCGTATGTTATGCAAAATCAGTAATTTCAATGGCATTCCTTGCGGTAACAGAAAGTGCAATTTGCCGGACCACATTTTACTTATGCAAGACTAATTTAATAGGTGATTTAATAGGTGATTTTTTACTGTTCCGTCAGATAGTTTTATTTAGAGAAGATGATATCTTCTTGGGACGGGAAATATTTTTATCTATCAATTACATCTGTGATAAATCGTGCAGTAATTTATCGAGAAATCCTACCGGAAGAGATGGCTCAGGGCATCAACTGATGTCACTGCAGACCCTCTGACCGGGAGGTTCTAGGATGGACTCCCGTCGGTGGCAGGATTTTCGACACTACCTTGTCAGCTAGGTCAAATTCAGCTGCTCTAATCGGTAGTTTTCCGTGGTTTCTCCGATTAACACCAAGCGAATGCCGAAGCAGTCCCTAACAAACGGGCCATGGACCGCGAACGCGATCTCTCCTTCCTCTTTCTTGTCTTATCCCCACTCCTTAAACACACACACACACTAACGTCCTCTACACTACCACACATGTCGGAAGACCGGTCGCGAGTTTAGAGCTTCTCCCGGCTAGGGTGGTTCCTCCGCTGGTGGAAGATACCTGGTTATGAAAACCTCCGCTAGCCGATGAGAAGTCGGTGCCGGATCTCGCCATTCAGCGGAATCTCGCCATCCACCTCCAGAGCAAAAACATGCACTACATGTACGGGACTAATGACCATAGTAGTTGACGCGTCTGGAATCACTATAAATCAATCAATCAATCAAGAAATCTAAAGCTGGCTATTGTTAGCCTAGAACTTCTGAAAATGATTGCTGGGAAAGTCAGTTCAAATTCTGCGCCAAGAAATAATCAATAAACTCAGTATTTTTATGAACAACGTTTTATCGTCAAAATGCTTTTGCTATCATGATGTTTAGAATAATGACAGGTGACTGTCGTTAAGTGGCAACATTAAGCCTAAGGCACTAGTTCATGTGAATATAGTGTCCGTTGATTTAACATTCAATATATATATATATATATATATATATATATATATATATATATATATATATATATATATATATAACGTACTCTTGTCAGAAAATTAGGGCAGAAAGTAATCATGTTTTTTAAGAATACGATTTTCAATATAATACAATAGACAATATTACTTGAACTGTATGTAAGAATACGACATATTTTCACCTATTGCTCCTTCAATTTACGCGCTACTGTTCGAATTGCACATTCTCATTGGTGGTTCCCACTCCTACAATGTCTTCTCCCTACCCTTTCACATTTGCTCTCTAGTGGCTCGTGCCAACTTCCCGAGGATAATGAATGTGCAAAATGCCATGGACACCTGCATTAGTGCATAGAAGAGCAGATTAAAATGATGCGAGTAATCTAGTAAGTGACAGAATACGAAAAAGAGAAACAGCCTCCCTTCTTTGCTCAACGCAAATTTCGTTTAAGGTTCTCCATCGTAAATTCAACCTTAGTGCCTGAAGATGGAAAACTTACACACAAATATTAAAATTATCGCACATAATTAATGACTGTATGTTCAAGATTGTTAGTTACGTTTCAATTTTGTATTATGGCCACGTAAAGTCAGGTTGTAGTTTACCAAATTATATTTAAATATATTACTTTTTATATTACATTATAATAAAATATATAAATTGTATAATATATAACATATTGTTAAAATATTTTACGCCCTCCAAATGTCTGATACTGTCAAGAGAGATTAAATGTAATACACTGCAAACTTACCTTTATTTCTGCATCACATACTGCTCCCCCACCATCATTTCACTTGATGTTTAAATAAAATATCCCAGTAGCACATAACTGGTTTTTCATCATCAAACATGAGACTACAGTTATTATCGAAACCACAAATCAAGAACCCCTGGGAAACAAGTATTCATTTCAAATTACTATTCTTCACTGATGTCAAAACAATCATTTCGGGCATTGGTGCCAAGTTGCCCGAACCAAATACTCTATTTCATCCAGATGTCCGTCATGTGCTCAGTTCGTGAAATGGGTGATTCACCCATGTACAACACAAAAATTCAGTGACCGATGTATAAAAAATTACCCATTTTCTACATCATGTTGTTAACAATTATTTGTTTTCAACTCTATTCTCAAAAATCTCAGAATTTATATATTAGTGTTATCTGATCTATTCACATTCGCTACTGTTGTTCGGAGCGCTGCTGTCTGTTTTAATCAGGTCACCGCCTTGTAAATGATAATGTTCCATGCGTGCTTGTATGTACGGAGTAGTGAAATGATGTGCCGCGGATGGCTACGAGAGACCACGGAAAGAATTCAAGCCCGAATTTTGTGAAATAATAATAATAATAATAATAATAATAATAATAATAATAATAATAATAATAATAATAATTTTTATTTATTTAGTCAAAAACAGGCAAAAACTGTATGTGATATATGGGGGGAGAAAATCATCTGCGCACGCTTTCTTGAATAATGATAATAATTTGTGTCCTGCAGACACAAAACTCCTGCTGAACAAAACCACGCAATGGTTTTCCAAAAGTAGCACACACTTCTGGAGAACATTTAGTAAAATACTCTCGTATATTATATTAAGCCTAGTATACATCTAGCGGCATAGTCGAGCAACACATGTATCGCGACATGTTTACTGTGTTTAGAACTGTCGCGATACAAATGTTGCATGTCTCCCATTCGAAATGGGATACAGTTTGCAAATGTTGGGCAATATAATATAGTATGGACGTATCGCAAAATAACGTCCCGGGACACATCGATTCCAGCCTGCCGTGGTTGATTGATTAGTATTGATTCCGGGCGTGTCAACTACTGAGGTCATTAGTCACGTAAGTGTAGTGCATGTTTTTTCATCGAGAGGAGATGGTGGTGGTGATCTTCCCCCACTGGATGGTGAGATCCGACGTCGACCTACCGTCGACTAGCGAGGTTTTTCCCAACCAGGACTCTCCCACCAGCGGGGCTCCCGGAAGGTTGCGGTGTGAAGGTGGTGTCTGATCATAATTTTAGTAGAGGGGAGGGGATACGGTATGGTTTCATTCAGTATGTTATCAATTGAAAAAACACACTCACACTATATTGCACTGTAACACCTGATCGCTTTTGCCACCCTAATGGTTGTGACGGACCTCTTCAATTTCCGAGGGGAACAGTGGCGCTCGTGATACATCTAGCGTCTTCTTAAGGTACTAAATCCATGATCTTCACAGTCTCAATGCCGGCCTACTGCTACGCTGCGGCAGATCCAGTGAACTAGGCCCAGCACTCACACCAATGCCACCTAACTCTACATATCTAGGTGGTATTGTTTGCACTCTCTTCTACATGCAACGCTATCACTAATTTGTATACATATAGATCAGTGTACGCTATTGGCATTGAGTTCTCTGTTTTTTGAGATCCTTAGCGGCTATCACTGAAATGTAAATAACGCCATTTTCGTAGTATTGATAGGTAGCAAAGTAAACATTTGTGGCAATAAATGCATTCGATGTCGGTGAGCGTTTGTTTTGCTGAACATTCAAAGGTTCAAACAAATATGTGTTCTCAAAGGAAGAAAATATTTTTCATGACAATGTATAGAGAATTTCTTTCGCTTTGGATAAAGTGGCATACGCAAACTAGCTAGCGATTTTCAGGATTCAAGTTTAAATGTTTTTAGGTTTACCGGTTTCCAACGTCAAAGTGAACATCAAAAGAAGATAACTAGAAGAACTAGAATTGTGATAAAACACGAAGAGAAATGCAATTTTGACCGTGTTTAATCATGAAGACAGTGACACGCATTTCTCCAAACTTTGAACAATACTATTTAATAAATGAAGGTATCCACGATAAATCGTTATGTGGAATCAAAAGGTATTTTACTAACAATACTCCAAAGTATTTTTTGTTTCTGTAGCTCCATCAATGTTATATTATTACATGTGGTGAGCATGCATAAAGATATTCTAACTGTTCGAATATAAACTCTGTGAACTAAACTTGAATTAGAAACCAAGATATTTCTTCTGTTCGTACTTTATGTTGAGTAATTCACATTTAATAATAAATGACCTTCCGAAGACTGCGGGTCTGGAATAAAATCATAATAATATTAATACCAAAGACTCACAAGTAAGTACAAAAGAGTGTGCGTAATAGAACACTTGAATACACTGAGTGTAAGTACACCTATTTGAATTCAGGAAATAGCAAAGTTTGAGAAGATGAAATTACATATTTATGCTAATCTGTTTAATCAATTTCTACAAAAATAATTTACCATTATATTAAAAAAGTTACCTATCAATTGATATCAGTTGGCCTCGCATTCATATGCATATGGCGGCAGAATGTTTTTAGGATGGCCTATTAAAGTTTGAGGTTTGTTAATACATGTTTAAGGTGAACAACAAAAAAAATTAAATAGGTTTCCAAAACGATCATCATTCACTAAATCAGGAATGTTACTTCCCGTTCTGTTTTTTGTTACCAGGAAAGAACGAGTTTATATTAAGGGTTATATTTGTATGTTATTTATATTTTTTCTCAATCACTTTCCTGACATTGAACACATAACATCTGAACCATTGCAGTAGTGAAAATTCACCCACATTATGGTTATTGTAATTATTATTATTATTATTATTATTATTATTATTATTATTATTATTATTATTATTATTATTATTATTACTGTTATCAATATTATATTTCTAGAAAAGGGATCGTTTAGAAATACATGAACGGACTGGAATTTAATTTCTTGTGCCAGGATCTGCAAACAAGGAGTAAGAATGCACATTCAAAATGAAAGCATGAAGATCGCCCGATACTCGTGCTTTTCTATGCAATAATCGACTACTTTGCTTCACCAAGACATTACTATTGTGAAACGTACGGCCATAACATCAAGTTAAACGTTTATGAATGTTTGCAGATGACATACCATTTGTAATTGTCTAGCTGACTCAAATTTATATTTGCTGCTGATAGATTCCTTCGACCTAGTCGACATCCTTACTCATTTTTTGATTAGTATATAGCAAGCATTCGCTACGGCTCTTGCTACATCTCCCTTCAAGCGAGTATGTGGAGCTACAGTAGATCATATGACAGTAAGCGGACACATTTATGCCTTACATTAAGTACCCGAACACAAAGAATGATTGATAAGTGCCATCACATTCTTCCCCAAATTATTGCAAAGCTAAACCAAGTTTATTTGTTGATCTACATTTTTCAAACCACAGATTTTTTCAAACCATGCGTATTGCGGTGACAGTGATGTTATATAATAAAGAACAGAGGCTCGTGTGTATATTTTACATATTTTTCTTCTAAGATTGCGTTTTGCTTAGGCTCAAGAACTGAACCATCGCTCCTTCCGATTTCTCAACTGACAACCCGGAACGTGAACTTCGGGAAATGTTCTTCTGCATTGCTGTTTCTTCTGCATTGTCGAAGAGTAACCAACAGTCCAAGAGCAATGCGGACGTTTTACACTCACGTACTCTCTAAGGCCTTCGAGGGCGTCTCCACGGCAGGCGCTCTTCGGTTATTTTAAACTAATTCTCTCTTCACAGCTTTTCCTCGTTTGTAGCAGCTCGTAGTTAGTTTTAAGCAACCCTAAACTGTTTGTAAACACACTGGATGAAACACATTGGAACATACATTTCAAAGCAAATTTTCAAGCTATGAAGTTCACAAAATTTTATTCAAAAGCGCCTGCAATGTAGGATATCTGTGCATCTCTGAACAGTAAAATGTTTGATAAAACAGTTTGAAAAGGAAACTAAAAAATGGCCGAAAATCATGAGGTTCTTACTAGCTTATTGAATATATCCCAAAGCAAAAGTGGACGGCCACGTCAAAGATGTCTATTATATGGTTTACAGAGAAAAATATATTTTCGTTTTACAAGAGAAATTCCTGAACAATATACTTTGTGAATGATTTAGTAACTTAAACAGTTTCTTTTACAAGGAAAATGCGACACCTTTGGAATTATAAAGAAAATCATGTAATAAAATGAAACCATCTTTAATCTGTATAATTTGCTACATAGATTTTGAAACGAATCGGAGTAATCCCATTCATTTAACCTCTAACTACTAACCAGCTGAACCTTTTGAAGCGTCTTGACACTTATCGTAAGTGATTCATCCAGTGTGGAAATCACAGCCCTGATTAACTGTTAGATCGAGATATTTTGTGCATTGGTATCTTCATTAGAGACTGAAAAACATGTGTGATCAATATATTTTTTATGAAGTTTATAAGACATATGACCATTCTCAGCACTATGCAACGAAAAAGTTACTCGATTTCACATTCTATTTCATATAATATGTTTCTTGCCTCTAATGATGATCGTATGATATTCGTAAACGTTGTAGATGAATATGTGGCTCATGTCTTCTTTTCCTTTGAATTTGCGGCCCTTAGGGACCGAGAGTGTGGCCGCCGGAGAAGTGATTCTCAACCAACTGCTGTCGGTGCAGCGGTGTCTTCAGCTGCACATCCAAGCGTCCAGCAAGGGCTGCAACACGGCGTCCGTGAAAGGCTCCAATATGGCGCCCAGCGTGGGGCACGGCGCGGGGTCCAACGCGGGGCATGGCTCTGGGTCCAGCCCGGCGATGAACACGGCCGCCTCGAAGCCGCCCCCTCCGGCGTCGGAGCCCAAGCCCGAAAGGCCGTCCAAACCCCCTCGCCGGGATCACCCACCCCCGGGTCCCCCACCGGCGCCCGTCTACGTGTGCCCGCAGTGCCACAAGTCTTTCCCGTGGCTTTGCTACCTCAAGCGGCACCTGCGCACTCACACGGGAGACACGGTGTACATGTGCAAGGACTGCGGCTTCAGGACCAGAAAGTACAGCGAGTTTACCATGCACCAGCGGGCCCACAACTGGGACAGGTCGTACCGCAAAGGCGATCACGACGATTCGCAAGTTCCACGAAGAAGCGCACAGTCTCACCAACACTCTCACACTGCGAAAAGACCTTCGAACAAGCCCGACTTCATGCAGCCGCATCCCCACGGCTTCTCCAAGCACTTCAAAGGGTTCGTCCCGCAGAAGCGGATGTACAAGTGTCCTAAGTGTGATCTCATGCTGGACTCGAAAGAGGACTTGGTGAAGCATCTGAACACCGTTCACAACCCCAAGAAGAGCTCCAGCGAAGCGTCGTGCGACAGTTGCATGAGCAGGTCTGATTCTTCGTCAGGGTACCGGCAGGAGGCGAGGAGCAGACAGCTCATCAAGCCGGAGAGCGCTCCTCTGCTGTGCAGGACTCGTCTGCCTCCGGTGCCAGAAGTGCACCCGCGAATGGTCAGGTCCAGAACGGTTCTGTGACGATCACACGTCCCATGTGTAGTTCCACCAAAAGAGGATATTAATAAACAGCATTTTTCTATTTTTTTACTTGATTTGATTTATTTGATAGATTGTTAGTGATTTCGGTCGCCTCAACTACTGATATCATTAGGCCCATAAATGTAGTACATGATTTTAATCGAGATGTAGCGGTGATCTTCCCACGCTGGATCCCGAGATCCAGTCAACTAACGGAGTTTTCCCCAACCAGATATCTCCCACCAGCGGGGTTCCGCCCCGGCCGGAACAAACTCTAAGCTCCCAACCGGTCTCCAAGCATGTGTGGTAGTGTAGTGCATGTTAGTGTATGTGTCTAATGGGTGAGGATAGGACTAGGAAGAGCAAGGAAAAATCGCGCGCGGTCCGTAGCCCGTTTGCTAGGGTACTGCTCCGGTATTTGCCGGACATTTAACGAAGAAATCACGGTAAATTACGTCTCAGAACATCCGACCGCTAGAATTCTCCTTCAGACACTGACTGAATTCGACCTAGCTGACAGTGTTGAAAATCCTGCCGCCGTCAGGACTCGAACCTAGGACCTCTCTGCCAGAGGCACTTTGGTGACATCAGTTGATGCATTGTGCCACCTTTGCTGGTGTTGATGTATTTGAATTATTTTCGTTATAGAACAGTTAACACTGTATGTGACGTATAGGGGAGAAGTTCAATCTGTTCACGTTTTTTTGAGTTCCAAAATCTCTTCCCCATTCTTTGAACATGAATAGTTGGTTGATGAATAGAAGTGTCAACAAAGCGAAGTTAGCAATATTTGAAAACTAGAAATTTTCGTTCTCAAGTTATAGAAACCTTATTTGCATCGGTGAACGAACTACAGATTTGCCTTTTTAGAAATTCGAACAAAATCGTACTTCCTATTCTTATTCCTCCTACCACAACTAGAAAAATGAGAGCTCGACAAACGTGTGCGTAGTGAAGCAACATTTATGTCTTATTTATCTATCAAAATTATTTCACAAACTTTTTAAATACTGCTTAGGACGTCTCGCAGGTGATTGCTGCAACTTGTATCTCTGACGCGTGTTGATTTCTTTATGAATAGGGGATTGGCCATAAACGTCTTAGGAGGAATTGCTCCGTCGAACGGCCCTGAAATAAGAACCGTAAGAGGAAGGAGATATCTCACGGTCTTCGGTTCATTGTTTTTAAGTATTGACACAGCATCCGCTTGGAATTGATATGAGGAAAATACGGGAACGACCGATGAGATCAATCGGTATCTATTTTTCTCACCCAGGCGGCTTCGAAAAAGCTGTTTAGCAGATGTCGATAATAAGAGCCCAGTCCGGAAGCGAAGACAAGGTCTCGTGAAACACACGAACCTTATTTAGGGTCTCGAAAGTGGATGCGCTATTGCCAGCAGTGAGAGTAGAAGATATGTGAGTAAATACGTCGTTATTTGTTTTAGTGAATCATTCGGAAAGGTTCTGTAGCTATCGAAAGGGAAGGTGTGAATTAATGCAGAAACAAGTGCTCTGAACTCTCCTCGCCGGTGAGAGGTGTCTACGGAATTCTCATCTAGGAAGTGGTTGTTTTGGACGTGCTGTATACAATACATAAATAAATGCATTCGAACAAACAATGTAAGGGAAAATTGTAGCCGTTTTCCAGAAAATACAGAAGAGTGAAACAGATTATACTGTTTCGTTGATTTGAAAATGAGTATTATTTAGGTAATGGTAAGAAGAATTACCGAACCCAAATAAGTAAATAAGATAAATATTGATTATGTAAATTTTCATAACCGCGACTTCGTAAGGACGGTCTTGTCAACCTATAAAATAAATTTCTCACCAAGAATAAACCTCAGCGAATAAATAGAGGAGTTATCGAATGAAATAAAAATGCCAAGAAGAGGAGTTAGATTTTTATGGTAAGTAAGTAAATAATATGTTGGTAGACGCACCATGATCATTATTTTTCGCCTGTCTCTAAGAGCAGGTTGTTTCCTAATATATTTCACCAGAGGCCAGTGACAGTGCGGCAGCACTAGTACTTAATGTATTTCGCCAGCGGCCAGGAGCGATGCAGCAGAACTGTTAACTATTATATTCGCTACAGGCCAGTATAAATTCATAAAATAAACATTAATGTATTGTCATATAATTAATTTGCCTGTATTGTACGTTTCAAGAACAAGTTCTACATTAATGACTTATCACTAATGTGTGTATTCCATACAATTTTGTAACCATTGTGTTTTTGTAAGTACTATATTTGTAATTACTGTAATTTTGTAACTGTGGTCACCAATGACCAAACACTTTTTAAGACGACCTTAAATAAATAATTTTAAAAAAATTTAACGTAATAACAATTCGCTGTAAAATGAAGTGGAGTATTAAGGCGATGCATGAAAATTATTCTCGATATTGAGGAATTGAAACATTTCCTCGTTTATTATCCTTATGTCTACTTTCTAACAATGATCAGCCTGTCGACTGTTAATTACCAAACATTAAAGTGTCTGGTTATAAGTTGTAAGAATATATTCAAATAGTATTTTAAGAAATGGAAAGTCAATGTAAAAATTGAGAAAATAAGCGTATAAAAGACAGAGAATTGCATAAAACATGATAAACGTTACTACAATTTTTATCATAGCTATGCCATCCTTTTGTTGACTGTGGAAAAATACAATATATAGAATGGTAATATTTATTTACAACTGATTGTTTGAACGAATATGATATAAATGTGAATAATGCATTAAAATGCAGAAAGTTGATTTTAATTTCTCTTTCAGATTATGAAGACTACGAAATTCTTGAGCTGCCATCCCGGTAACCCCAACCAAGCTTATGCAGAATATAAGTGATGACGGGATATCATAAAATTATTAAGTAATACCATTATCACGGAACGTTAGAGAAAATTGCCAGATGTAATTTCGCCTTTTGTCAAGATCAGGGGACGAACGTGTTTCGTGGCAATTTTTGTGATAACTTCAGTATCATCAATATTAATAATTAAATTTCTTTGAACTAATTTAATTAATAAAATACATTGTTACTTAGTAACATAGTCACAATTTGGATAGCTGTACGTCTGCGGAACATATTCTACGATCGTAAGCACATCCAACAAGGTGACGGGTAAGGTGACAATTATGTAAGGTGACAATTAACATCAATATTGATATTACCAAACATTTATCCTCCAACATTCCAGGTTACAGTTTTAACAAACATTAATGCATGTTCCAATATATTCAAGAGTTGTATAGAAATAAAAGAATCTTTCGTTACCTTACAGAGAACTCATTTCACAAAATAAAATCCCCAAAACTATTGTGCAAATAATGTTTAAAATATAAATAAAAAACTTAAAAGTGTGTCATTTTCGACCTTTGTGAGCATTTACTTATTATTGGTATTAGTACTAGTAATATTATTATTAGTAGTAGTATGTACACATCTCAGTCATCACTTGCACTTCACGCACCCGCAATAGTTATGTTAACTCGCTTAAAAAATAATCTACTTGAAGGGAATTTTACTATTTTTTAAGTGTAATAAGTTTACTGGACTGGAATTCAATAATGCTTAAATCTTATATTAACTACGTACTTCTATTTCAGTTAATTGTGTGAAGATTGAAGAGCTATCTAACCAGTGATATCTACAGAGTTGCTCGGGGGAAGGTTGATCATTTTGTTGATGTCTAGTCCGTGCTAGAGAATGCAATTGCAGTGAGGGACGCCACTTCAGCGAACATCTCATGAAACATGACGCAAGTAGAGTGCAAGTGAATCAGGGGCGAATCCACGAGGAATATTCTCCAAAATATGAAGCTACTTTTAAAAATGTCGAGATGTTTTAAAAATATATGTGTATAGGAATAAATACAAAATCTTTCTTTAATACTGAGAAATAATTTCAAAACATTGAAGAGAATCAATTCGTAAAAAGATTGCGTGGATACGCTTCTGTTCTGGCTCAGAACTTACTGAAATGGAATATAATTTTATTTCAAACTTAATTCAAAGAATATTTGTCACTTTTCCTTCCAGGGTGTTTTTTTTCAGAACCAGTCCAAACGTGCACGTTGAAGTTTTAATATACTTTGTGAAATCTCAAAAGACAATAGTGCACGGCTTTTGAGATGATTTATTAATAATTGTAAAGAAAAATGTATTCAATACATCTACTAATTCGCATTTTCTTTCGTGTCCTAGATGCTCTTGCAAGATGTCTTACCGATAAGAAATCAATTCTACAGGATCTTGTATGGATGATGGAAAAAATCAAGAAGTCTTCGACCTCACTCAATATCGAAAATGTACGCAAGATTCATCGAGTAAAAAATATCCGGGTTCCCAACAACACCAAAGTTAGTTGCTTACGAAAGCAGAATTTCGTTCGAAAGTTCCCCGCACCCTGGAACTTTTCAACCAACGTCAGACCTGCAGCTTCAAGAGACGTCTCGTCATCGCGGTTTTCCAGTAAATACAGCTGTGCTCCCAAGAGACATTATTGCCCCATATGCCACAAGGGATTCGCTTGGCTGTGCTGCCTGAAGAGGCACATGAAAATCCACTCCAAGTTCGAAAAAATCTACCAGTGCGAGGAATGCGGTTACGTCACGAGAAGGTTCAAGGATTTCAAAGCTCATCAGTACAAACATAGAGTGGGGACCTGCGACCCTTTACGGTATTACACCTGCCCGATTTGCGATGAAACCTTCAACTGGCTGTGCGACTTGAAGAGCCACATGCAAAAACACAATACCGACGTCAATAAAAAGACAAAAGATGTGGACCAATCCGTTTTGCCTCTACCTACTTGTATGGAACGCATACGTACGCATTTTAAAAAAGGCCACTTCAAGTGCTTACAGTGCAACAAAGAATTCCTGAATGGGAAACAGCTAATCCGACACATAAACAGAGTCCATGGGTATCCACAAACCAAGTCTCGAAAGAAGGAATAATTTCACTGACGACGAGAAGAGCTACACTGACAGAGCTACAGAGCCTCCTCGTGTCTCTGCAGTTCATTTGGTTCTGTTAAGATTATGTCCACAACACCTGTAGCGGCTCTTGGAGGATATAAAGTAACCAGCTTCATTATTATGATTGCATTTTTACTTTTCATCTTTTTACTATAGTATTGAGAGGAAAACTATTGGAAATAACTCAACATAATGATCTCGAACTTCTGGTCGTAAAATTCGAGTTGAAAATTTTTGAACTGTAACTTTGCGTAGATGTCAGGTCTGTTCCAAAGATGGTTAAGACTGGTTTACGTAGCGAGGCATGCGAGCAATACGCGGAATTGGGAACCCGAAAATCGAGGTCAGTGTGGATGACGTAAATATATTTCTGGCATAACTCTGTCAGATTAGAAGCTTTTGTGCTGAAGTTTGTTAAAGCGTCAACAATAAGATCCAATGCAGGGTACCATTAACTTTTAGGAGTTTCTTAACGCGGTCTAACTTGACCCACTTTTCTAAAATTACATATTTACTTTCTACATATTACCATTATTTTAAATCCTGGAATCTAATTTATACAAATAGACTATTCCGTTTGTGTGTATAAGAGCTCGTGTTTTAGTTGAAGTTAATTTAAAATATAAAATTATTCTAAGCCAATATTACCCTTAAGTTGGATTACTTTGGTCCTGTTTCTTTCTCTTCATGTGAAGGCGTTGTGTTAAGAAATCGGGCCGAAGAAAAATCTTCGGACAAATATAGAAATTCAAGTTTTAAATGCAAACTTAGATTTCAAACACTGTTGATTGAAATCTAGATTTCATTTTTTGAGCTTTTTAATTCAACTGCCATATATTTCACAAGTAAAAGATTGACGGGCTAACAGCAGGTTGTCCTTTTCCTTCCACTTCTTCCAAAACTCTATAGAACGTTGCATACAGTCAACAATACCTCCGCCTTTTCTACAGATACTACCAATTCTGAAAACTCTTGACCATTCCAATTAACAATCATAAATTTTTAGTTTCCAATTTTTTCTTTATTTCCTTGTCTAAATTTCTTAGACCTATGTGCTTGCACGAGTTAATTTGACACAATGTACCACTTTCCTCAATGATTGGAATGGTCCTCATTCTCAATGAAAGTACGAAAAACTGGGGCACATTGATAATTTCTTTCGAAGAATGTTTTTTGGTGACCAGAAAACAGAAATTTCAAGTTTTTTTGTGATATCAGTAAAACTAGTGTAGAGTGTTATTATTAAAACAATCGTTTTAAAATATTTCTGCGCTTAATTAAAACAAACTGACAAATGTCATTCGTATCAATGTGCCCCATCACCGAGGTAAATTGATGCACTTCATGATGCATTTTTGGGGCTACGTTTGGAAAAGACGGGGAGAAATAATTCATATTTTCCATAGAAATGAATTTGCATAACATTTTATATTTATTTAAAAAATCAAATTACACATAATTTATTTATAAGGAATGTCAAACGACCAAATCAAAATAAAACATATAACGGCAATATATCGATTTGAATAATTTAAAATTACCCTCATTTTATTTGTAAGGAATATGAAAGCGATCAAAATCGAACGGGCAAAGGTGGCTCGTGTCATCAACTGATGTCACTGCAGTGCCTCTGACCGGGAGGTCGTGGGGTTTGAGTTTCGTAGCATTTTCGACACTAACTTGCCAGCTATGACAAATTCAGCCGTCTGAAGGAGAATTCTAGCGGTCGGCTGCTCTGATCTACCGATTTCCACCGTTTCCATCTACCATTTTCCATCGTTTTTCCGATCAACAGGAGAAGAATGTCAGAGCAGTATCGTAACAAACTGGCCACGAACCACACGCATTGAACTACACATACGGGACTAATGACCTTAGCAGTTGACGTGCCCGGAATCATCAATCAACCAAAATCAAAATTAAATGTACAACAGCCTGATATTCATGGTGTTCCATGTCTGATTGTTGACTGTGGCAACTATGTGATATCTGGCACTTCAATCTAACCATTAAACCGGTAGCGGTAGCTCAGTGCATCAACTGATCTCACTGCAGCACCTCTAACCGGGAGGTCCTAGGTTCGAGTCCTCACGGCGGCAGGATTTTCGACACTTGCTTTTCAGCTAGGTCGAATTCAGCTGCTGTCTGGAGGAAAATTCTAGCGGCCGGCTGCTCTGTTCGGTAGTTTTCCGTGTTTTCTCAGACCAACACCAGGCGAATGCCGGAGCAGTACCCTAACAAACGGGCCACGGACCGCGCGCGATCTTTCCTTCCTCTTCCCTGTCCTATCCTCTCCCTTTACACACACACTTACACTAACACGCACTACACTACCACATATTCCGGGAGAACGGTCGGGAGCTTAGAGCTTGTCCCGATTGGGGCGGTGCCCCGTTCGTGGGAGAGTCCTGGTTAGGGGGAAACCCCACTAGCCGACGGTAGGTCGGCGCCGGATCTCGCCATCCAGCGGGGGAAGATTACCGCCATCTCCCGAGAAAAAAAACATGCACTACACTAACGGGACTAATGACCGAAGCAGTTGACACGCCCGGAAACACGAAAAAATCAATCAAACTAACCATTAACTTCGTAAGGAAAAAGTTTCCATATTTTCTTTTCGTAAACCATACGAGACGATTATCATCAGTTTTTCCTTTAACCCTTAGCTGACGCCGTGGGAATTCAGTCACACTGTTGCCGACGTGGAGTGCCGTGGATTCTTCAAATTCGATTTCAAATATTACAGTATTAAATTGTATTTCAAGTGAAGAGCATTAAAACGTACGATAAAGAATGACCAAGAAAATATTAATTAGGATATATTTGTTAATAAGTTATCTAATGAGGGAATATCGTGTCATTAGGTATGATTGAGTAAAATTAAGCATACCCTTCATTTTAAGAATGTATCATTATCATGAAAATTTATTGAACATTAGAAAATATATTAATGAAAACTACTATAACGCTAGAACTGGAAAATCAAGTGCAAAATTGTTACTACCGCAAACCAAAAAAATTCTGACACTAGTTTCTTTCGAAATCTTTTCTGCACAAAACTTGCAGACTTTTTTGCCCTTTATGGTATAGTGTTTTGAATTCTAATTTTTTTATTCTAGTTCATAATTCTCAAGAAATTTCTCTTCAATATCGCCTTCTTCCCCAGATTCTACACACGATTGACTGCTTGATGAGTCACAGTCACATTCAATTTGATGTTTCTAAGAAACACTCTCACAATTACTATCCTTTTGCTCCACCCATTGCGCAATATTTTCCTCAAAATCATCGCCATGAGTATTCACACACTCTCTTAACGGTCTAGTTATGATTTTCTGTACATTGCACTTTCTTCAGAGGCACCACAGGACTAAGAGTACTAACTGGTAAAGTGCGACGCGCACTCAATGAGAGTTACACTGCTACTGACGTAGAATCCCTACCTCTCCTGCGTGCGAAAAAAAAACTGACAATTTCCCTAAAGTGCTTTTCACAACAGTAAGCTTTTCTTAAAACAGTAGAAGATAAAGGTAGAAGAAAAATCAAGGTTTTTAATAAAGCGTAAATGTAGGTTTCAGAAACTTCGCGAAGTCGGAAGAGTCCTAGAAACGCCACGTCGGTAGCTGAGGGTTTACTTGACGTACAAAGTGAACAACCAGTTTCTTATTTGCAAACCGTACTATAACAAAATCATCAACAACAATATTTTGGTCAGAAGTACCTACTTCTTCCATTGATTCTTCTTCACCTGACAGTTCACTTAGATTCAAATTATCTGATGTAGTCACACAAGTGCCTTGAGGATATTCCGGATTCTTCTGATGAATAAAATCTTCCCTCCTTCTTACTCTTCCTCTGTTGCTTCAAAGATTTGGTGTCTATCCCTGGCAGCATTTTTGCGTTTTTCAATACATTCTTTGTCTCCATTTGTTTGTTGTGCTGCAACTTGTTCCTCTTCTTTGACTTTCCTCATTTCAAAAAGCCTTATTTTATCTTATTATTTCTTATTTAGAAAACTAATATGGGAAATTATTGGGGGGTAATGGTTCTATTAAGGATTACATGGTAATAATAATAATAATAATAATAATAATAATAATAATAATAAATGTAATGAAAAAATGAACTTAAAAAGGATAGGTTGTTTGCAGCTATCATAGGGCACAACAATGTGCAACATGTGCAATAGGGTGCAACAATGTTCATCATAGTACACATCAATGTGCCCCAAGCAGTGATTTTTAATAATATGAATTTCTTATCCAACACTTCATAACAACATAATAACATTCCCACTAATTCCCTCGGAAATTTCTCACGTGTCCATTTAAGTTCATAATCACAACGAATTCCACTATTTTCCCAGTCTATAATCATCACAATTCATACACTTCTTCTTGTGCTACCGATGTCGGTTACGTTTCGTTAATTTTACTTTTATTAGTATAGATTCTGTCTGTGAAGTCCATTGATGTCTAATAACACGTAGTTGGCATAGGTTTACAGATATTCTCTTTTGGCTCTTGGATTACTGTGTGTAAGACGACTTTTCTCGAATTTTACCCTTGTGTTTCATTATATTACTCGAACAGCCGAAACGAAACAAAAAGGCCATTCATTGCAAAGTATTTTAGCTAGTATGCTTTAAAAAATCACTCATGTAATGTAACTCATAAAGGCATTTTTTACAAGGATTTTTCTACTGCTTTTCTCTTTCTATATTAAATTTTATCTGTATAACTGTCTCCTGCACTGCATATTATTTTACTCGATTTAACATTTTATAATAAGAAATATTAATATATGTTTTTTAGTGAAAAGGAAAAATATATTTGTGAAAAGGAACCTTCTAGTACAGACATGGATAAATTTACGCTATGGGCGTTGAGCCAAATCAATTGTTAAAGTAGGTATACTTAAATTTGCATCTTGACGAAACGACAGGGTTTGCAAAGTTATAGTCAATATCTATTTTTATTTTAGCATCAAGAGAGATATTCTGAATTTGGAGACATTTTATTTGAAAAACTAATACAATTTTTAAATTTTTATTTTAAGAATATTCCACATTTTTTGTCAAAAATTAATTGAATAAATGGTAATAATTCGAATAGTTATTTTGTAGTACGGCGCCAGATTCATTACAAACCAGTCGTTAGTCGACCTTTGGTGCTGGTATTCGACACACGCAGGTGAAGGTGACATCTCGAAGATTATTCCCCGAAGACCTGAGTTGCTGATGGTATAACAAGCCTGCAAATGAAACAAGAAAATGACAAACCCTCTTAATGATTAATAAATAAATTACTAAATAAGTAATGCTTTCACAAATATTTATTTGTAAAGAGATATTTTACAATCACAATTTACAGATTTGCATGTTAAAAGAGTCTACCACTGCCAGCGTCAAATTGATCTCATCCATATCTTAAGTTTATCACATATATCTACTTGGTGAAATACAAATAAAAGTTTACATAAACCGTGTTGTCAATTAACAGAAATTAATTTCATAAAATATTCCAACATCTTCCCACAAAAGATTCCCCAAATCTACATTGTAGTGATGCTCTAACATTTTTACGCGTATTTCTACTGAGAAACTAGACGATATCACAAATATTCTAGAAAAGTATTTTTATTCATTAAGGCTAAATGCACCGAAAAATACTTATAGTAAAAATCAATAGATCGCAGCACTATCACACGGAATTTACTAGATCAATAACGTCTGAACAAGTTGTCCGATTTTCAATCTGTAAACGGCGTTGGACTCCCTTTTAAAATAGAATTCACGCTACGATGCCGTTTTTTAAAAAAATATTTCCCCAAAAAAATTTAAAATGATTTCTCATAGTTCCGGGAAGAAATTAAAAAATGTTGGCTTATAGCGCGATGACGACATTCTTCCTGAATCCAACGCCGTGTCAATCATGCAAATCGGATGAATAGGAGCGGCGTAAAGTGAAATTTCGGAAAAAGTACCTGATCCCCCCAGTTGCGTCACCCGAACCTTGTGGGGGATCCCCCGACGCGGCCGAACGGTCAAACCCGGCGGCCTGCGGCCTGGGGCTTGGTGCCTAAAGTAACAACCTGCTCCATAGTTTCACAATGGGCAAACTGAATCAGACCTGTAGAGATATTTCAAGATTTTCACCGTGAAATATAAAGATGGAGTCTCACAATTGTTATAAATCTTGGAAACTGTCATCGAAGTGAAGATTCAAAGGATTATATAGGTTTACCTTCGATTCCTCTCCATTCGCGTGATTATTATTATTATTATTATTATTATTATTATTATTATTATTATTATTATTATTAATAATAATAATAATAATAATAATAATAATAATAATAATAATAATAATAATAAAGTCCTAATGTTTCGTTCTTTTCAAGTATTATATTTCTCTGCTAAGAGAGCAAAGGATAAAAGTCAGAGAACTCAACAGGGTATACTAGCGTAGACCAAGACAAGATAAACAAAAGTTTCTTCAAGAAATATAGCACGTCATACGCAGTTTTTAAGTTTTTTTACGTTAAATAAATAAATAAAAAAAGAAAAATGCAAAGAAGTGGAAGAACATAACAACAAAAGGAGACCTAAAGAAATGTTCCGGGTCATTCGAAATATGACCAGGGAGTGTAAACTGGCAATGAGGAATAGGCAGGGACCGAAAAGGTATTAAATACCGGTAAAATACCGGTATTTTACATACCTTTTTCAAATACCTATGTTTTTTTATACCGGTAAAATACCTCTATAGGACGTCTATAACGGTATGGACATCCATAAAGGTTATAAGGGTATTATACCTGTATTTTCAATGAAAAACAATAGCTTACCATTCATAAATGTCGACTAAATAAGTTATTCTAGTTAATAATATCTCACAAAATGTTTATTAAACTAATATACTTTTATAATTGTTATTAATTGTTTGAATTACTATTTTGTTCATATATAATACTCGGTTACTAATAATTAACGAAACGCGAATGATTCCACTAATTCTTGTATAGTAAATATAATCTCCACTTCGTCACTGCACAATGTTCTCGCCCACTGAAAACTGCTCACCGCCCTCTTCCTACGCTTGGGCATATCAAATTGCCCTAGTGTAGCACGCAGCCCGCCGAAGAACGCGGCGAGATGTCTGCAGAGGTCAGAAAAGTCACGCTATCAGAACAGCAGTGTGCCAGAGGTGCGACCCTGCTTCCAGCTCAGAAGGGTGACTACACTTGAACGCGTGCCCTGGCGGCGCTGGGCTTGGATAGAAAGGAGCGCGAAATGAGGAGCAAACATTCAAAACGTGACATGTCCACTTTACTCCTCTATGAGAAAACGCAAAAATGTTATGTCATCAAAATTATGCAGACGTTTTATTTATACTTAATTCTGAATTATGTAATAATGATAGCTAAATATATTATTAATATAAAATTTAAATAATCTATGAACTTACATTTAAAGAAAACAACATTTATGTCAAATGGTAAAAAAGGAAGCCTGAACCTCAACGGAGAAGTGATATACATGGTAGGTGAAGTTAAATACTTATGAATTACAATAACAAATTCTGGATACTGTACAGAAAAACTAAAGAGAGGAATAATTTTAGAAAAAGCAGCGGAAAGAAAATTACACAAATTCATAAAATATGCAGGCATATCAAGTGATTGATTTCTAAAATTTTAGGTCCCGGAACGCGCTCAAAATGATTTATTAATTTAATAGAAATAATTATATATTTATAATATAATGTAATAATTATCAGCGAGATACAGGAACGCCGTTCCGTCGTGTTCCGTCAGAAATCAAGCCTTGCGTAAGACCAAAATCCAAATAATCGAGAAAATGGCATTTCTAATCCTGTTGTGTGGGTGTAAAAGCTGAACATTGAGATAGGCCGAAAAAAGGAAGATGCTTTTGAAGTATGGACACGGAAGAAAATATTAAACGCACAATGGGAGGGCAAGAAGATAAATGCCGAAATTTTGAAAAGAAAACAGAATTTTCTCTAAAAGTCAAAGCCAAAAAATGGAAAATAAAATATTTTGGACATACTATGAGTCGAACAAAATCTCTAGAAAAGGATATTATGCTTGGAATGATAGAATGAAGCGGAAGAAAAGGGTGTAAGTGGCACAATTGAATAACTAATACACAATATCACAAACAAAAGGAAAAAGGCAGTTCGAGTCCGAGTGAGCAATGAACAAATTGCTAGCATCCTATTGCTGTGTATATCCAGATAGGTCTAACATGGAATGGCTTGCGATCTATGTTCTAGTACTATTTCTCCGCGCGTTCAGACCCGCGAAGAATTGGGACCTGCAGATGAAAGGAGAGATGCTCACAGCCGCTGCTTGACCGGGATTGGAGCCGACAAATAGACATCATCGCACTGAACAGTGTGTTTGATACCCGTCTTTCATGCGTACATTCTGCCATTATTAAGGAAGAACTCGCTGAATTATCGGCGCGTCCCCTCCCAGTTTCGGATAGAAAGAAAAGCGAAGGAATGATGCTCAAGTAATACAAATGCAAATATCAATGTTCAAAATTAAAACATCTTTCAAAAACCTGGTTTAGAAACATCGATCAAGTTCGTGTGGAAGATAATTTGTTTTGACAGTGGCCGTGATTGTTAATTTATAATTACGATTTAGACAAAACGGCAAAAGAAAGTAAAAAGAATAACAGCGAAACTAAGCCTGAAAACTATCGCCCAGGGTCATCTTATGGAGTCACAACTTCCTCAAATGGGTACAGGAAGGTGGGCGAGAGACCTTACACCTAGAGTGCTTGCGTTGGCCGCCTCTCTGCGTACGGGAGGACATATGTAGGAAATGCCAGAAAAATGGGATCTCTTGGGCCGAAGATAGTCTACTGGATGAGGATGTTACAATCAGCGTTCCCTTTATTCGAACACATGAACTGACAGTGGTATAAAGCAATATTATTTCATATTTTAACTTTTATAAAATTGTGATTATCGATTCTTTTCATTCACAAACAATTCATCAAGCTTAAAACATCGATAATAAACATCGGGTTTCATAAATATTTCATTTTTTTACGAAATATGTTCATGTGTCTATACAAAATCTCTGTTTTGAAAATATCAACATCAATGTTGCATCCCTATTCTCGACACCTAAATGAGAATCGCCGATTTAATACTTTTGCATTCTGACTCACATTCCCTAATAGGAGGTTTATCAGTGAGACTTGTAAACCACGTTTTACTAGTATGTTAAATGTAATAAATTGAATTGCTACCCGATTAAATGTTACTGAAAAGCATGTACGATGATTAGAAAAATTGTATCTCAATGTAGAAATGTAAAAGTTGCCGAACTATATAACAAAACATAATTTATCCCCGTCATAGACGGATATTCCTCTTCTAGTGTGGTGTTCCTGTCTAAGGGTTAAAGTTGTATTGCTTTCATGACAATTTAATGCATTAAAAAATACATATATATGTCACAATACAATGATTTACACTACATCCTTTTATTAGGATACAGGATCACGGGATCGGTCAATTAATGGATTACACTAGTTTGCCAACGTTTCGGAATATTTTATTCCATCATCAGGGCTTACTAATACATATAGTGGTCAAACATAATCTTCCTCCACAGCACAACTCCAATACAGAGTTGCTGAAGCACCCACGTCCATAGCAGGTCCGACCATGGCCACGGCCCGAAAGAAAGTGACTCTGTATTGGAGTTGTGCTGTGGAGAAACATTATGGTTGACCATTATATGTATTAGTAAGCCCTGATGATGGAATAAAATATTCCGAAACGTTGGCAAACTAGTGTAATCCATTAATTGACCGATCCCGTGATCCTGTATCCTACTACTTATTAACGGTCGTGATTTCTACAACGGTACATCCTTTTATGTTATCATTTACGTAGTTTGTATCAAAATGACGCACTGAGAATTACTTATTCCAATCTTCAAGTTTATACAAATATAACAGAATCATTTTATATCAATATAACTTACTAAATAAGCTGGGACATGTCACGATTCTTAATATTAGATTTTAATGTTTGTTACAGTGTTGGATTCAGGATTCATCTCGCCTGCGCGCTATTTTACCACTTCTTCAATTTTGTCCGAAAGTACGAAAACAGTTTTAAAATTTTACTTGGGAAAAAAGATTCATCAGGTGCAGTCTATCTTGGAGACAAACGCCGTTTTGAGATCAAAAATCGAGTCGCAGGATAAAAGAGCTCGTGCGTAATTTCGGCTCATTCTTTCTGGTAGTGGAATGATAACGGAAGATCTTAGAAGTAAAATGTATGTAAAATAAGATGTTAGGCCATGGAATATTGGTGATATTTACACAATTAGTTCAATTTTCTTTTTGAAATCAGTTTCCAAATCGGAATTGATATTTTGAGTAGTGCCTCAAATAACTTTTTGATGGTATGAAGACGGAAATATGTGAACAAGATATATAGTTTTATACGACTATTACAGATGATATGGGACCGTTTGGTTGTGTTACAGCATCACTAGTTTGATAAGTAGAGAAAAATATATTGAGACTGAATGGGACGAAAGCTTAAACTGACTGCCCAGCTTGGCTGTCTGAAAGTTCGGCCTCCTGCGCCGCTGGCCGCCGGGTTTGGCCGTTCGGCCGCGTCGAGGGAGGGCCCAGAAGGGGTGGGGTGAAGCAAGGGTAGCGGGAAGGGGGAGGGGGATCAGGTATTTTTTTCCGAAATTTCACTTTACGCCGCTCTTATTCAACCGATTTGCATGATTGACACGGCGTTGGATTCAGAAAGCACGTCGTCATCGCGCTATAAGCCCACATTTTTTAATTTCTTCCCGGAACTATGAGAAATCATTTAAAAATGTTTTTTGGAAATATTTTTTGAAAAAACGGCATCGTAGCGTGAATTCTATTTTAAAAAGGAGTCCAACGCCGTTTACAGATCGAAAATCGGACAATTTGTTCAGACGTTTTCGGTCTAGTAAATTTTGCTTATTTTGGTGCTGCCACGTGGTGGCGACAAATTGAACTAGTGTCGGCACATTTAGCCTTAATAGACCAAACACAATGAACAAAAACAATAAACATTCATAAGCTATCAGTATACTATTAAGGGTGGAATCTCTTACTTTCTGTGACAACTCCTAGCAGATAGAAGAACCGCCCAGGTTTTTTGTAGGCAACAACCAGGCCCAAACAGTGAGCAAGGAGGACCATTCGTCGTAAACGGGCTTTTACTGTAACTGAAGAGAACTTTGCTTAAAAAACAAGTAACAAATATCACTAGTTTATTATCAGATTATTGTCATTGATTGAAGGTGCTCTGTACGAGGGTATTAGGTTATAACAATCTGCGAGGGAATAGAGTGTGTGAAATTAATTCTTACTTGTTTGTGTTAGTAAATATAGCAGCGATTTTCTATTCCTCCAAGTATGTAGTATTTTAAAATGATTTAATTACATAAACTTTCACATTGTTATAATGTTTAATTCAACTTTTAGGTATACCTTTTCGCTTACACTAATATTACAATTTGCCTAGGAAAAGTCAAGCTATGATTGTGGTCCGCATCGCTTCTCCTGGTCGATCCGCATCGGTCTTGTCCGCATCGCGAGTATTATTTTGCTAAAGAAAATGTATAAATAGAACTTGTGTAGAATGCGCATTATAATAGGTGATGATTCAGAAAGCTATACGTATTAAGGTAAGTAGTTGGTTTAATTTAGCTGAGCAAGCAGTGTGGCGAATTTGGTGCGGCTAATTTGAATCGCTTCGCAGGCGCATTTCCAAGTCGACGGTGATTCCGGACATCGGTCGCCGCGAATATCTTCTGTATTCATTTCGCTTCAATATCGCGCGCATTGTCGTAGTGATCATGCGCGCGGGAGAATTACGTATTTACAAAATTTATCGCCGAAGTTTTGTAACAAATGTATACGCTAAAACCCTCGAAAGGGCAAAAGCGTGTGTATAAGATAGATTTTATCTACAAACGTGGTAAAACGTAAGACTTTAGCTACATATATCCTGTCCTCTTCAAAACGGACCCACTACCGTTTTCTTATACCGGCTTCTCCCTCGTGATTAACCAGACGCATAAAGGAAGCGTCTAAGAACGGTTTCATAAGAAGAGTCCTCCAAAGCGCCAAATATATGGTATACGAGCAATTTTCCCCTAAGAAAAGTAATAAAACCTTTAGAACTCTAACTATATATACACATAGATATATGTTTCGTCCAAAGTTGTGTACATACGTGAGATCTGCAATGAGGTCACTCGTAACCTAGCAGCGGCTGCATGAGCGGGGGTGCGACAAACAGCTGAAGCAAGTGGATGAATGAAACACATGTAGAATGCGTTGTAGTATGTGCCGCCATTCACATTTTTGGACGTGTGAAAGAAGTTGGATTAAGTTAGCTTAGAAAAACAATCAATTTGATACGGCTCATTTCCAAGTCGACGGTGAGGCTTCGACCTCGAAAAAACGAAATGAAAAACGGGAAGGAAGTACCAAATACCATGTTCAATAATCATGTATTCCACATATTCTTATTTCTCGCTCACGAATCCCTCTGTTCAGTCTAGTAGCGGCAGTGAGTCCACTACATAATTTCTCTAACACAGGCTCACAAAAAAATGTTGTTAGACCCAAAAATTTGACACATATTTCTCTACGTATGTCTACGCTCTGAATCCGAATCTGAAGCTAGAATTGCACTATCACCCTCCAGTTTTTTTAATCGCAAAAACACCGTAAAATTGTATTTTTCTTTTCGAAAGTTGTTGTCAGAATGCTGTGACACGTGTTTTTCTGTATATGAGGGGCACTCGGAAAGTTTCCGGAAAAGTAGGTTTAAAGAATAGGAAACTGAATTTTACCTTTATATTTTCTCGAAGTCCCCCAAGCGTCTATACAGCGGGTCATCCTCTGAAATAATTTTTGAAATGCTACACGCCATTCTTATTTCGGAAGCTCTGTTAGAAATGCTTTGTAGGTTGCTACTGCAAGTTCTGGGGTCCCAAACCGGCATCCTGTGATTGTTTCTTAAGCTTTGGTAAATAAAAAGAAGCTTCAGGGGGACGGTTTGGACTGTAACGGGTGCTGTTACATGATTTTCTGAAAAAAAATCTTTGTTTTTTTGAGCTGTGTGACCTGGCGCGTTGTCATGATGTAAAAGCAGACCACGCACATCTCTCTTTGATCGGCTCTTCCGAATGCTCTGGAAGGCTTTTGAAAGACAAACAGTTGTGAACCAGTGTCTTGTCATTGACCTTTGATTCTCAAGTGCAACAGTTCCGACATGACCACTGTCTGAAAAAAAGAAACAAACCATTTTCTTTCCAATGCTCCGCGATTTCTTGGTCTTTGTTAGTGCTCTCTCGTCAGAGACGATCCAGATCGTCGTTTGCAATTAAGTTTCGGAGTCAAATTGGTATATACAAGCTTCATCTTCAGTTAAAATATCAAAACGTTGCTTTTGAAGTCTTCTTCAACCTTTTGCAACATTTTTTACACCAGTTCCAAAGATCTGCTTTTTGTTCCTGAGACAAACGATGTGGGATCCACCGGCTGCAGACCTTCCTGACACCAAGGTTTTCATGCAGCATTCGTGACACTGCGGAGGAAGCAATACCCAAGGTCATCCTCCAACTTCATCTGCACAGGCGAGATGTTTTCTTCCGTCGTTGCTGTCTTTAGTCGCCCCTCCCGAGGCTTATCTTCAAGGGATTTTCTCCCCCGCCGAAATTCAGAATACCATCCACAAACAGACGATTTTGACGGGGAAGAATCCCCGAGTGCATTCCTCAGCCGTTAAAGACATTTCTTAACACTTGAGCCTACTTTAAAATCATTACCCGAAAGTGATCTCTAAACAGATCCATCATGTATCGACGCAAACAAACAACAGCCTGCATTAAATGAGTCAACATTAAGAAACCAGTCGACCGATCTGAACCTTAAGAATAGGAGGCCCGATAAGACGTAGTCAATTACGCATAGTTAACGGCACATTTGAAAATAAATTCCTTCCTTTCCATTCCGAAAAGTTTTCGAGTGCCCTCCGTATGCCGACGCGCTGAATCCGAATGGGTAGTCAGAATTATGCCACCACTGTTCAGTTTTTTTTAAATCGCGAAAAACACCGTGAAATTGAATATTATAAATTTCACGGTGTTGTTTCGCGATTTTATAAAAACAGGAGGGTGGTGACGCTTCAGATTCGGATTCAGCACGTCGACATACATAGAGAAACATGCGTCAAGGCTTTGGGTCTTACAACTTTTTGTGTGGGCCCAACCGCAAGTACCGGGAGAGATGGCTTAGGGCGTCAAATGAAGTCGTAGGTTGTCAGCTAGGTCGAATTCGATCGCTGTCTGGAGTAGAATTCTAGCGGCCGGTTGCTCTGATATGTAGTTTTCCGTGGTTTCTCCGATCAACACCAGGCGAATGTCAGAGCAGTACCCTAACAAATGGGCCACAGACCGCACGCGATCATTCCTCTTTCTTTCCCTATCCTCTCCCCTTTCACACACACATACACTAACATGCCCTACACTTCCACACATGCTGGGAGACCGGTCGGGAGCTTAGAGCTTGTCCCGACTGGGGCGGTGCTCCGCTGGTGGGAGATACCTGGTTGAGGGAAACTCCGCTAGACGACGATAGGTCGGCGCCGGATCTCTCCATCCAGCGGGGGGAAGATCGCCGCCACCTCTCGTTGAAAAAACATACACTACACTTACAGGACTAATGACCTCAGTAGCTGGCGCGTCCGGAATCACTAACAACCAGCCAACCAACCGCGCGCACGTACGTGGGGGGTCACTTGCAGCCGCGCCTGTCCGCGGGGCTGAAGCACCAGGGCGGGCGGCGCGGCGCGCGCAGCAGGGAGCCCGAGCGCGCGGGCGGGCAGGGCGGCGGCGGCGGCGGCGGCGCCTCGCACACGCTGCTCCGGGAGAGGCTGCGGCACGCGCCGGACGACGAGCGCGCCAGCAGCGGCTGTGGGGGACGCCACACACAGCTAAAGCAACGGGACGCGTGGTGCAACGCGCCATACGCTCATTCCAAATGTTGTGCGTGTAAAGTCGGTTGCTTTCTGAATTCTAGCGGCCAGCTGTTTTCATTGGTAGTTTTCTGTGATTTCTCCGAACTTCGTCAGGCGAATGCCGGAGCAGTACCCTCATAAACGGACTGCGCGTAAGCTTTCTTTCCTCTGCCTTGCCCTATGCTCACCCCTTACACACACACACACACTTATACTTAAATGCACTACGCTCCCGCACATGCCTGGTGACCGGTCGAGAGCTTAGAACTTGTCCCCACGGAGAGCTTAGAGCGGTGTCCCGCTTGTGGGAGGTATCTGGTTAGGGAAAGCCCCGATAGTCATCGTGTACATCGCCGCTGGATCTCGCCATCAAGCGGGGGGAAGATCCCCGTCACTTCTTGCGATAAACACATGCATTACAGTTACAGGACTAATGACCTTAGCAGTTGGGGTGCCCGAAATTAGCAATCAATGAACCAATAAAGGTGGTTTGTGCGCCTGGATAGCCGAGATCGCTAAGCCTGAAGAGTCGCGGGTTCGAATCCCTCCCGGGGCATGGATGTTTGTGTGTGTCAAAATACGTTACAGTTACCCCCAATGTTACAGAGGTCGTTATATGACCCTTAGTGGATGGAAAGGGACCTAAAATAAGTAAAAATGCGGTTGGTTTTCTTAGTAAGAGACACAATTTTAATTCCGACTATGTGTATCATATTTCTTTGGCTCGCGCGTTTGGAAGTCGACGTTGAAATATATATTTTTTGTTTATCGCCGAAGTTGTCGACGTGGTTTTTCATCGGCCTCTAGGATTTTCATAAAATGTCCTAATATAAATTTTAACATAAATCTTAATGTAAAACAAGTTAACGCAACAATGCCAATGAATTTTATATCAAAAATCATAAACAACGTATCTTGACCCTTTTCCCTGGAGTAACAGCTACTAAAATATTCCTTCAGTAGGTTTCCTAATAAATAATATGTCATTATGTAATTCGCAGATAGCTAGTTAATGTGGTGGATAAAGTAGTTTAATGAAACTATGATTTCGGGCTTCGTTTAACTAATGTTCGCATTAACCACACAGGGGGCAGGCTAAAGTAAACGTGTGAGGCATCATGTGTATTTGCGAGATGTGTATTTTGGCATGAAACGTGATGGGATTTATGCGCTGGAAACTCTAGATTATTTTATCTTAATCGCAAAGACTTTATGTAGCTTTCTAGCTTTATCCAAGCTGTCTGGGTAATGTGCAAATTTTTCGCCTAACCCAAACATTAGCTATACTTGGACCTTACATATGCCAGCGAGCCGTCGGAATTCCAATGCACTCGCTGTTGGCAAATGTCGCTAAGAACATCTCGAGTCTGCAATGGCGGTTCTAGTCACAGGAATACGAGTAAATTTTTGGTGATACATAGAACACTACGAAATATGGAAGTAAAAAACACTTCCTTTGGGAATCAGCGCTTCTGAAGCCAATGCGGTAAAGGAACTTGATATAGGGTATTGATAATATTACCAAGTTCTCAATGGTGTGTTTTTGCTACCTGAATTATATGCATTTACATATTTGATATTTGCCCTTGGTTCTTACGCAATTCCGTACTCTCATATATTCGGCAGGTACAAGAAATATTGACTGCACCATAATATGACTTCTTCTCTGTGCATGAGAAGAGGATTCAAATCAGGGGGAAACGTCACATGTGCAACTCCTTTGAATGAAGTATCGCAGTATACTTCGATTCGTTGGCAAAATGATATCATTTTCGACACTTCTTCACTTCCTAGAATTTCGTAATATTTACTCCCAGACCCCTGTATAAGAATGACACCTGTGTAGACGTGGATTGGAGCACAAGTTACGGCAACTATTTTTTTCTAAAAGAGATTTTGTCGGATTACAAAATTTATTTATCGCGTTAACAGATAGCTCTGTGAGTGTTTTCATTAGCTCAGACAACAATGTGAAATCAGTTGTCTGACTGCCACCGTGCGAGATAATTGTAATCCATTTAGAGAACCGCTTATACAAAACACAGCTGTTCTCCAACACAGTCATTCTCGAGAATGTCACAGAAAATCGGTGGATGTTTTTGGAAACAATGCTCTTCCCTACCGGACAATTGCAATATGAACAGGGACTTTCTGCCAGAAGGCGACGCTCAACAGTAGACCTCGGAATTTTAGGCACAAGAAAAGTGATGATTTAGGTACCTACAATAGGTTAAAAAATGATTAAACCAGGCATTTAACAAACATGAAACATGAAAAGTTATATTTCTGAAACCAATATAACGGATCATAAAAAGATTAAACTCGGCACTTTTATTATTTAGAAACCAAAATAAAGTATTTTTACATTTAAGAAAGTGACTACAAGCATACTATTTTATACACTTTTATTTCCTTTCATTGAAACCTTTCTTTCACATTTTTCATTCTCAATCTGTCAGCAGCGCAGCTACGCCGGGAATGCGTGCAATTGCCTCAGTGCTTGCTGACCAGAGACGAGCGCAAAACGACCACTGCATTGACAAGAAAAGCTCTGTATTATTGGTGTGTTGAATGAGTGATATTGGTGCGTAGTCGATTGCGAATTAGATCAGGGAATATTCGCGTTTCGAGAAATTCGCAGGAAAGTATTTACGATTCGGTATAACAAATTGAAAGAATGAGGAATTAAAATATGATAATTCTTCAAAATTACTAGTTTTAGGCAGTTTTAGGCAAAAACTATTACACTAGGCATCAACCGCCCTTTTAGGATATTTTGGGTACTATTAGATGCCTTTAGTATATCTATTTTTTTCATGATTCGTAAAGATCGCAATTGTTTTCCACAACCTCTTAAAGAAACTAAATAGGATTTTGTCCTAAAATCCGAAGTCTACTGATCAGCAACGCACGTGGCGACGTGCGAGTGTGCGGACTGGTGTGGCATATGCGATAATCGAACAACTGTGAAATCGAGCCTTTAGAATGGGTATGTAATGCTTTTGAAATGTTGTCAACTCGTATATACCAAAATGCATTCGTTCGTAAAACCAGTACTGTTATTCGAAATACCTTAATAAATATGAAAAACACACTTTTGATGTGTCATTAGATGCCCATATACTTAGTTCATAACTTGTCATATCATGAGTGAATTTCAAATTTTTCATCCGCGCACGTATACTCACAATAATCTATTTCAATACGAATTGCAGTTACCCATGTTTATATACTATGTGGCCATATATCAGGGACACGTTTCAGATTGCATCTGTTTTTCGAGTTAACAGCCATTAAAATTTTACGTTCGTTTCTTCGAAGGTATTTTTTATTCATAAGGGTATATTCTTAAAAACATAATAATAATAATGAGATATTTAGGTAAAATTAATACAAGTTTTTAGTAACCCGACCATTTAATGCAATTATAGTTTCAATGCGTCACGGCACGCTCTCCATACAGACCTTTTGCATTTTGTTGCAGTTGAATGTTGTGATGTCATTATTTGTGGAGAATTTCAAAATACTGACTCTTATGGCCAAGTGCACCAACATTGGTTAAAATTTAACTCACGTTAAATGTTAACTTAACGGCTGTTATCTCAGATTTCTGATGCATCAAAGTTTAACGCTCATTAAATATTTCTTAGCTGCCGATAACTTTAATCGGACATTCTTGACCCGTTTGTAGTTTTAACGGGAGTTAGTAGTGGATCATATTCACGGGTCATGCGGGATGGCGTACAGAACAGTTTGTGACGATCGTGAATTCGACGAAATGTTATATTATGAATAATTTGTTTCATCAAAGAACTCAAAGGATAATTGTGATGGATAGAGGTGATCCTTTCAATGACTACAGCGAAAGGAAGTTTCAAGAAAGGTTTCATTTATCCATAATATAGATAATAAATATGTGTGTGTTTATAATGTTATTTTTTATAATTCTGTTCTTGATAATTGTGTAATTAAATAAAATTCATCATAAGAGTCTCTATTTTGTTTATAGGTTTTAGGTTTTTGGTTTTAGGTTTAGGTCTCGCAATACCGATTTATATCCCAAATAAATATTTTTGACTGTAATATGAACTCTCTATCTACTAGGGAATATCTCGCTCTAACCACGTAAGTAAGAAAGTGAGTTTAGAAATAAGAAGCACAATTTTAACGTTCGTTAGCTAAATCCCTCTAGTTAACAACCGTTACCGATGGCACAGCTGTTTTTCGAGTTAACAGCCATTAACATTTTACGTTCGTTTCTTAACAAGATATTTTAACTTAGGTCGGTGAAATTGCCCATTAATGGTGAACACTTTCTTGATATTCAGCCGTCTGGTGAGTTTCCACATGTCTTTGTAGGGTTCATGTCTGGTGAGATCCCTGGCGAAGGCAAACCGGTAATATTTTTCTGTCATGAATGCAGCAATACTCATGGCTTCGTGACACGGTGCTAAATCGTGCACAAAAATTTATTCTTTATCACTAGGACCTAATCTGTAGACTTGATCACCATTTTTCGAGTTTAGAACTGTGTCAGTGGCAGCGTTTCTAGCACTCGCTCGTTATCGTCTTGCCTCATGGTCCCTTCTACGATATATAGCCTTTCAGCCTTTGCTGAGATCATAGACCACATCATGACACTAAATGGGTATTTAACTCCACTACGTATTCTGGATGGAACTGTTTCCCAGAGCGCCGTCACACAAATGAACTTTCGTCGACTAAAATCTGCAAAGTTGATTCGTCAGAGAAGCACACCTGTAAAATATTACAAAAAATAAGTACTGATGAAATGCACTGATGCTTTAACTATAAAAAAGCTTGTATTACTCGACTTCAGTCTGCTACAGTCATATTTCAGTGTTGTCTGGCCCATTGCAGTCGCTTCTTCTTCGTGGCCAAGGCAAGACGTGGTGTTTGGATAGGGCGACGATCGATCAGGTTCTCTTCGGCTATCCGTCTCCGGTCTGTCCTTTTGGAAATTGTTACTCCCTCGGGGTTTATCATCGTAGTCAGATGAATAACTCTCTTTTTACAATTTTCGAGACAGATAGCCCCGATTCTACAATTAGTACGAGAAATGGTGATTATTTTCCTGTCACATTTACCCACACGGCCTGCTTCCAGGAGTTTGTTCTGACTAATTTTTACTTTTATTTTGTTAACTACAGTTTGGGAAACACTTGCAGTAGTTGCTACATATCTCTGGCAATATGTGGAGTGAAGTAATGATGTTTTTATTTCTTTACGTTTCGTTGAGTCGTGTCTGAAGCGTTACCCTGCTAAAAAATAAAAACTTCGAGGTTGTGACGTTGCATTGTAAACTAAAATGAAATTCACTCATACAATTTAGTAAAAGTAATGCAGAAAAGAACAATACTTATGTTTTGATTATTTTGGAAAGGAAAACCTTGCAAAAACGAATTAAAAATAATTGGTATGTTTTCATTACAGCAGTAATTTTCAATAAACTTCAATTGAATGAGAAGTAACATACCTATTTCTCAAGTTATGCAGACATTCAGTGTTGCCACATTTTAAAAACTACAGTAATGATAACAGTAATAGTACAAACATTATCAAAACCAAATCCTTTGCTAAAAAACAAACGATTTAAACCAGAAATGGCACAAATACGAGTACTGTCCCTAATAATTTGGCCACCTACTGTTTGTACACAAGACTTGGCTTCTGACGGAACACAACGGAACGTCGTGTTGAGACCCAATGGTCTTTCAAATCAATGCAGATAAGTTAAATATTTAGACTGGCGCGAGTAATTCGGTAAACGACGCGAACGATCGGCGACTGACCCGGTCTTCCGCGAGTCGTCGGCGTCGTTGGCCGAGACAGCCGTTGGACAACTCAGTTGGAGCTCGAAAACATAACGGAGCGGATGTATGTATCACGTAAGAAGTGTGTTAAACGCCGAGGACTCTGATAGGTTAAAAGAGCTGAGAATACTAGTGCAGTAGGAATTTTGAAGTATGTAATACGTCGAGATGAAGAGAAGTTGGTCGTGAAAATAATAACAATGTGAGTAATTGGACGTACGAAAAACTAATTCCGGTGATGAGTGGCCGCCACATGACGGTTCTAAGGGCGCGTACATCCACAGGAGAGACATTTTTGGCACATCGTGGGACGCACGAGTATCATAATCGGATCTTGTCATTGATTGATGAAGACGCGGGGCAGTTTTGGGAATTGTGAATGTTGTAATAGAACACACAGGCACGAGTACCTTACATGCCTGAAATTGATCAACAGCCGAAACAGTATTCCTACTGAACATTTTGTGTTATGGAGGTAGCGTCGGAATCAAGACATGGTGTCGTAAACCGGCCGGGACATTGTGATTACAGCTGATGTATTGTAAGCAGCGTCGCTATCAGAAAGCGTGGGAGGTGGAGGGCTCCGGCCGGCTAGCCGAGCGGTCTAGAGCGCAGCCGAACGCGGCAGTAAAAGGCCACAGCAGCGAGCAGTATTTGAAGAGCGGGTAGAGTAGGGAAAGGGTGTAAGTGCCAAAAAATAAATTTTAAAGGGCGCAAGTCCTCTTGCCTATTCAATAGAAACAGAAGAGCAAGTACCTGACTATGTAGTTGATACATTAATCAACAGATGGTGCAAGATACAAGTCCATAAGCAGAGTCTGTGAAGAAGGATACAAGAACCATTATGGTGTTCAGTGTTGTATGTCAGCTGGTAGTAGTATCTGTGTTTTGTGTGTGAGTACTGTTACAGTTTAGTGATATTGATGAAATATTATATTACAAAATGAGTGAAACAAATACAAAAATGAGTAAACCGAAGAGGATAGCTTTCAATATTTCACAGAGAGAACATGGAAAGCAACATCAATAGCAAAAGGAAAACAAAAACCTGAAAAAGCAGTACAGCGAAATCTGTCTAAACCGGAATCCGTATAAGCCGGAAACCTTCCTTAAACGGAAAAATTGCGAATTCCACGAAGTGGTTCCTTCATCTTCGGAATCAAGTCAAAGTCACAACGACTTACGTCCAGGGAGTATGGTGGATGGTATAGTACTTCCCACTCCCATCGAACGAACAGAGCAGCCACAGCTTGCGCTGCATGGGCCCGCGCACTGTCGTGCAAAATGATGAGTGGGTTGCGCAGGAAGTGTCGCTGTTTCTTTCGCAAAGCTGGTCGCAGGTGATGCTCCAAAAGCGAGCAGTAATACTGTGCACTGACGGTCTGCTGTGGAGGTACGTAATGCGTTAGGATAACACCATCACAGTCACACACGATAACCACCATAACTTTCACCATACTGGGGCTCTGACGCAATGCCGATCCCCCGCACGCCTCTTGAAGACTTTGACGACACTGTAGAGCTGTACGATCTCTCGCACATTCAATCTTGATCCCACTCCCTTGTTACTGTTTCGAAAACATAATGAAACCGTTACGTTAGGGCGCTGGCTCACAAGTGACTGTGTTTCCCTTCATTGTGCGCACGCCGGTGACGTGGGACGGGTGATTCTATTTGCTCGGAAGTAAGATAGGTATGTCAACAACGTGTGCTATCAGCGGCAATAGTGTCTCCACAGCAGCGTTGCCATTATTTAAGTTCCAACCTACGTATATATATATATATATATATATATATATATATATATATATATATATATATATATATATATATAATGACCTAACGGTCATTTGGCCGTCAAACAAAAGGAACAGAGATTGCCAATTCAAATCTGGATCGTATAAGAGACTACAAATTGATCTATTAGGGGAACGATTCCGGGAACGATTCACGGCCGGTGGGAAGAGGCAGGCGGTTCGGAGGGAAGCAAGAGGAGACATGACGAATGGCGCGAGCGTGAGCAAAGTATTATGTTCTGTGCGCCAATGAACAAGAATAATCAGGTGATGTGAAAGCACGTAGTGTAGCGGTGTACGTGGGCCATAAACTATTAGTGTAAGGAGAAATTAACGACTCCGAGCCAGTACATCGCCATAAGAAGACCGAATTCGTGCCCAGACGTTGGAAGGGAATGGTTAAATAGCAGAACGCTGGGTACGGCACGGCGACCACGTGGACAACACGCAGTCGACGGAACGAGTGGCTACCACGGCTCGGGGACATCAAGGACATTAGCAGAGGCGGCTCTATTCCCACGACAGGAATGCGGGATCCTCAGATAAGTAACGAAGTTCGTAATATTCGTGAAAGTCGGGTTGAATTATTTCAGTCATACGCTTCAGAGTGTATAATGTGGGGAGAGGACATAACGATGAACAATCACAAATATTCAAAGAGGAAGGGATAGATTGTAACTGGTTAATGTTAGGTAATAATAACACTGAATATAATAATAAAACTGAAGGATATAGAATATGGGTATTTCATTATCGTATAAGAGTGTGGGAGCTCCCGGATGGTTAGGTATAGTCCAAACAGTATTGATAAGTAATGATGTTAATCACGTTAATAGCATACGATTATGTAATGAAGATTTGACTAGTTGTTAAACTTTCTCGATTTTTTTGTGAATAAATGAATAATTGTAATGTGGAACTTGGTGCATCGTGAATTGAATGAGAAAAGTAACAAGCCTAAAGCCAACATCCTCCTAGTAAAGGCGCTTCCCTCTAGAACGATCCCTTGTCCTTAATCATTTCGACAACAGCATATCTCGCATTCAAAATTCTAATATGTAGTATGTACTTGCTTGGTCAACTTGAATCCTTAATTCGGGAAACTGAGGTAAGTACGGTCACAATATATATATATATATATATATATATATATATATATATATATATATATATATATATATATATTGTGACGTTCGTGGCCTGGCCACTAACTCACACGGCACCCACGCATCTTAGACGGTGGAAGGAGTGAATAAATAACATCGCAAGAGCAGCGCGGAAGAGAAAAGGCGCGACCTGGAGGTGGCGGCCAGAAGCAGCGGCGGGGTAATTTCAACGGAGGGGCGGCGCGGCATAGGGGTTCTATGACGTCAGGGCCGCATTTATACGGCGGAGCGGCGAAAAGCTGCCTTCTTCTCGATTTGGACGGCGACGAGCGAGGTACTAGTTTTTCTAGAGCTAGGCGGCGACGAGCGAGGTATTCCTCTGTAGTAAAGACGCGGAGTCGTAGGGATTATCGCGAGTAATAGTGGAAGAAAACGTTGCAACATTGAGGCGGCGAAAAGGCAGCAAGTTAATATTATAACGAGGCCGCATAAAGTAAAATAAACGTGATTGTGAACAATATCATAGTCAACGCGCTGGTGGGAGCGACACGTGCTGTAACACACGCAAGGGACGGAGCAGTACGCGTGCATGTGTCCTGGATCTGGTGGCGAGAGCTTAGAAGACTGGTGCGAAAATCTGGTAACGGACTGCGGAGACGGCTTCGAGGGCATCGGGAAACGCGAGTGGCGGCGCGGCTGGCAGGTGTGCAGCTACTTCGACGCGACGGCGGTGCGTAACCCGGGGCCTTGGGCGGCGGCAAAGGTAATTTGTAACTGAGTAAACCAGAGTGGGAGACCGTATTTTGGAAGGAGTGAAATGAAGAACCAGACCATTAAAACTTTGTAAAATCAACTGAGATTTGTATCACGACAGCATAAATTTACCTTGTACAGCGGTAATACTTGCAATAGAACTCGATCTAGAAACTGTGTGAATTTTATTAGAGTTCCTCATTTTATTGTATAAAATTTGCTAACGAGGAAATACTTAATGTAAAGTAGCAATAAGATCTTGAATAACGAGTGATTGTGTTTAATCCCAGGAGTATGGGAAAATTTAGTTTCAATTAAGTTCATAACTTAGCAAAACCGTGCACGGGTGATAGGAGAATCAGACTCGACATAGCGAGCACATTGTTAAGTAAATTTTGTGTTGTGTTGTAAAATTTGATTTAATTCTGAATTTGAATGTTAAGTGTGAACAATTTCTCATGCCATATTACAGAATATACTGTTATTTTATCTAATTTTGTGTCTGGGTGTGTAACTTTCTCATACCCCAAAAGATCCTGCCCCCCGAGATATTCAAGCTCGAAAGAGCATTCTATCAGGGCGTTTCCACGAGTGGAGGCGTTACAATATATATATATATATATATATATATATATATATATATATATATATATATATATATATATATATATATAGTACACTAAACTACGGTGTAATTAAGCACGCGCATTCCACATTGGTTCCTTTCCTCCCCTTGCTTTCGATGGCAGTAGAATGCAAGTGAGAGCACTCGCCTGCGGGGGCGGCGAGCGGAATCTGGGCGGGCACTGCGGAGTGAAGAACACGGTTCGGGGCGGCGGCGGCGTCTTGGGTCTGATGCACGGCTGCGGGGGCGGGCACGGGGGCGGCGGGCACGGCGGCGGCGGCGGGTTGCACGAGGAGCAGGAGGGCGAGCCGCAGCCCGAGGGCTCGGGGCTCGGGAAGCAGGGGGCGACGGAGACGTTGCCCACCGGGCAGCGCTGCATCTGGTGGCAGGCATCCCTCGTCGCCCACAAAGAAAGGGCGTTTCCATTCGTTGATTCAGTGCTTATTTTGTTGGTTGGTTGTTAGTGGTTCCGGGTGCGTCAACTAATGAGGTCATTAGTCCCGTAAGTGCAGTGCCTGTTTTTACATCGAGGGTGGTGGTGGTTTTCCCCCGCTGGATGGCGAGGTCCGGCGCCGAACTACCGTCGACTAGCGGGGTTTTTCCAAGCTCTAAGTTACCGACCGGTCTCCCGGAATATGTGGTAGTGTATTGCATGTTAGTGTATGTGTGTGTGAAAGGGGAGAGGATAGGAAAATAAAGAGATAGGAATGATCGCGCGCGGTCTGTGGCCCGTTTGTTAGGGTACTGCTTCGGCATTCGCCTGGTATTGATCGGAGAAATCACGAAAAACCGATCAGAGCAGCCGGCCTCTAGAATTCTCCTCCAGACAGCGACTGAATTCCACCTACCTGAAATAGTTAGTATAGAAAATCTTGCCACTGTTGGGACTCGAACCAAGGACCTCCCGGTCAGAGGCACTGCAGTAACATCAGTTGATGCACCGAGCCACCTCTCCCGTTGCTTATTTCATGTTTCCTGGCGCTTCAAAGGCTATGTGCATTATTCCCGAACGTGTAGTGCTAGATTTTGTAACGGGAGGTGACGGTGACGTCTCGCCATCTTGTGAAATTCGGCGCCGACCGACACGACAGCAAGGGGGGATTTCCCTAATCAGATATTTCCCATAAGGAAGCATCACCACAACGAGGACCCCCGTCCGGTCTCCCAACATGTGAGGTAGCGTTGAGCATGAAATTAAAACGTCGATGTCTAATGTGAAAACATCTGTATTTTTAAAACACTAAAAAGAACATGCAAGAGAAGTGTCCGAAAACAATTTATTCCGCTGTTATCAAACGGATCTATAAAACTACTAGGTCCTTTAAAGAGTAGGTCGTTGTAAGGGTGACACTTAACGAACCGTTCACTAAATCTTCTTTAAAAAGAAATACAGTAAACGATTATAACGATTAACGTATCGGTAAAGTTAAAGAACGTTCTTGCAACGCTTTCTTCCGTTAAGACAACACACAACCTATAGCATTAAACGAATCTTTAAATAGGTTCATGTAACCCAGAGTAAGGGTTTTCAACGAGGCTTCTTATAATAGCTACAGAACATTTGGCATGAAGGATGAAGATGAACAGGGTGGAATGACTCACATATTGTATGCAAAGATTTGAATCAGATGGGGTTTGTCTTCCAAAACAATTGTTGTGATACTATACTGTTTTTAACGAAGAACTCTGGATTAATTTTTACATTTCTCCCTTGATTACTATTCTCTGAAGAATTTTCAATATTTAGTTATGGTAACATTTTTTAAATTAGAAGTGAAGCAAAGATCAGATAAACAAAAACTGAACACATGTGAAACCCGTGGTGCTACAGAATGCCGCAGATTTTCTCGTACTAATTAGTTTTCTAATTTCTTAGGTCTGGGCTAGCTTTTCGATCTTGCCCGAACCTCTTGCCAGCTGTCATCTATCGCCACCCAAAGAACTTTTTTTAGTTTTCTCAATTTTTCAGTTTCCTAATCGAAGAACAAAAATATTATTGAAGAAAATTAAAGAAGAGCAAAACCTCGTCCTATATGGAGAGATTTCTTGAAAAATGTGGAGCCGCTTTTAAGAAAATGTCATTTAAGCGTAACTATAATTACGAAATTTCAAGGTCTTTTTCACAGAAAACTTTTGAGTTCTCGAAAAACTTCATTGGAAGTCATTTGAAGCATTTCCATTCACAAATGCAATTATGTAAACAAATTGCTCTACATGTACATATGAACGGCGTGAGAGATATTTAAAAAATACATTTGCGTATTTTTTCAACAAGAAAAGGAATACAGCAAAATTGCTTTTAGGTAATCTTAAACAATGCTTTAACAATATTCGTGGAAAAAAGTTTCAAGAAAAAATTGAAGCCGTTTTTAAGAATATTCAGCCGTGTTGGTGTGTTTATGAAAATGCGGAAATTTGAGCTCAGTTTCAAAAAACAAATCTGAGTTTTTTACAAAGTTTATAACACATAAATTCTGTGGTGGCAGCTGAGATTTTGTGGTACTCCATGATAAAATATCTGGGGTGAATGAGGTATCTACCACAATAGTATTCAATGTAATTTTAATGTGATTACATGTAGTCAGACAAGTGTTTCGTGAACACTCTTCCCATCATTAGTGGTTCTACAATTTTTAAACAAATTACACATGTCAACAAAATCATATATAAACAGTGAACAATTAAATAAATATTAAAAATTGGTGCTTACCCAAGTAACACAGATTAAACCCATAATTATGGAAAGTCGTCAAAGTATGACGCCATTTTGATCGTACGCTGTACGAATGCAGACTGCGGGAAGGTTAGGGAGGAAATGAACGGATGGTAAAGCTAGTCAATTAATACATTTATGATGGGGCTGGATTTTACTATTGATTGTTCATTAAGGTCTAAAAGGTTGGGATTTTTGCATAATTTTAAGATTTCTAAATTTTCCAATATATGTAATTTGGTACCTTTATTTTCGAAATGTAGAATTTTGAAATTAGTATCAGGATCGAAAGAGTGGTTATTTTGAATAAGGTGGTTGGCAAATGTGGAATGATCTTGTTTCAGTCTCCAAGATCTGAGGTGTTCCTCTAGCCTACAGGAAAACTTCCTACCTGTTTGTCCCACATATGCAGAATTGCAACTATTACATTTTAATAAAGGTTCAAACCTTCATAGATGAAAATATGTTCATCACCCTAGATAAATACCCCACTCCTTCTTTCAACGTTAATGTCAGAAATACTTTTATGTCTAGTACTTTATTTACTGAACCGAAGAAAAAATCTTTAATAGTTATAAACCCCCAATGCCCCAGATTATATGGAATCGTTAAACTTCACAAATAAAACCCACCTATTAGACCTGTAGTTAGTTTTAGTAATTCTTGTATTTCTCCTTTGAATAAATCTATCATTCCTATATTCAACTCCATTACTAATTTTAACCCCAAGTTTAAACTCAACAATTCCTTTGATCTTATTCAGAAAATTAAAGATTTGGATATACCGAACAACGCCAAATTAGTTTTATTTGATGTGAATAATTTGTTCACCAATATACCACCCTCTGAAGTACAAGATATTTACATTAAACATATCATGAATTTTAAATCCACTATTAATGTAAAAATAGATTACATTAAATTATTAGATTTATGTCTTGGACATAACTATTTTAAATTTAATAACACTATTTACAAACAAACTGAAGGTTTGGCTATGTGTTCTAACACGTCTTCTTTATTTGCGGAAATTTTTATGGACCATTTTGAACATAACTTATTTAATAGTAATAATCCCTTACGAAACATGTGTCTGACTGCATGTAATCACCTTAAAATTACATTGAATACTATTATGGTAGATACCTCATTCACCCCAGATATTTTATAACATCATTTGAAGCACATTTACTCTTAAATGCAATTATGTATCCAAATGGACGGAAAATTCAGAGGTAACCGTGAAAATCTGACCTAAGCCACATTGATAAGTATATTTTAGTACATTCTTACAAGATTTTAAAGAAAAAAATTTGAGCTATTTTTGAGAATGTTTGGAAAATAACACAGGGTATTGATGTAAAGTACCCCCAATTTTTTTTCAAAATTTGAAAAAAAGAATTTTTTCAACATTTCAAAGCTTCAACTACCAGATGGACAGGGGTTTCTTTAACTTGGAAAAACTCCTATGCATGGTTTAGGCGCTAGTATTGTTCACAGACGGACGGACGGATGGACAGACAGGCAGACGGACGGGCGGGCGGAGGGACGTTTCTCTTTCAATTGTTTTTCCGGACTCAAAGACCCACAAAACAGACATTATGGCTACACCACGTGATAGAGGATTTGTCCCGTTTTTCGTTATCATTTGTAATTTTTGCATAAACAAACAAATAGAGCAAAGTGGCGTTTGTCATCTTATGTAGTTCATTTAGAATTATCTTTACCAAAATTTTAAAGAAACATTTTGGAGCCGTTTTTTCAAAAATTATTGTTTTTGTCATTTTTTAATAGTGCACATGTTTGACGCAATATTGCACGAAAATTACTAAAAATCTAAAAAACAAAATGTACAAGACCTTAATGAAGAAACTAATTATGGAGAACAAATTTCATTTGAAGGAAAAAGTCTTATCTTCAATTTTGTAGTTGTAGGAAGACTCCGAAAAAAATTTGAAAGTTATTCAATTTTCGAAAGTTCAGGGTTAAGAGTAAAAACCAGACCTATTCCACTCTTATAAGTGTATTTCACTGTATTCTTAAAAGAAATTAAAATAAAAAATTTAGAACCGTTTTTGAGAAAATTTTCAGTGGGCTTCATGTAAAGTTCCCACAAAATTTAAAGAACGGTTTTCAAAATCACAAATCTTTAATTGGAGCCAGATCGTTCGGAAAATATTCATTTTGGAAAAATTCGTACGGATAATTTAGGAGCCAGTGTTGTTCACTGATGACCGACGGACGGACAGGCTGACATTTTCCTGAATCAGGGGCCCCCAAAATGAATAGTTCAGTTGGAATTTCGTAATCGCACACAATGATATATCTATTAAGATGGCTCAGTGATAAAATAAATTGCTGCTGTAGCGTCACTGATCGGAAGATCCTAGAGTTAGAGTCCTAATAATCAACGGATTTTTGTCACTAACTAGATAGCTAGGTCAAATTCATCCACTGTCTGGAGGACAATCCTTGCAACCGACTACTCTGATCGGTATTTTTCGGGATTTGCCCGACCGATGCCAAACAAATGTCAGACTAGTACCCTAATAAACGGATAAGGGACAGCGCGTGATTTTTTCCTCCCTCATCCTTGCCCTATCCTTTCTTCTCCTTGCTCTCGACCTCTCACACGCATCACACTATCGCACATGAGAGCAGAGCAGCCGAGAGCATAGAGTTCCAACTGGTTGGGCCAGTGTCCCCGAGTAGTGTCCCCGAGTGCATGGAAAGGGACCTTCTCCCCGCAAACACACTAATAGGTCGGTGTCGGATACCACGCTCGGCTGGGGAGGAACAGTGACACTTCCCGGGACACACACTATACTGCGGTTTTGGCAGTTCCCCTCTCGGTCGTGCCGCTAGAGTCGTTTCATCTGCAGCACTGCTTGATACGGTCGCGATCATGCGACACCTAGCGGCACGACTGTGAAAGACGCGAAAAACTGTGCCATAATGCCACCGTGGTGACGAGCCTTGACTGGAACTAAGAGGCAGCTCTGTAAAAACCGCAGTATACATTCACGGAACTAACGCCCACATGGTAATTGACGCGCCTTCAAATACAAGCAGTTCCTTGGAAGATGAAGGCCGTGGATGCGGTGCCTTTACCTGCCGCATGCAGTCCTCCAAGCGGCACTCCACCGCCTGCATGCGCTGCTCCATGCGGCACTCCACCGCCTGCACGTGCTGCTCCAGGCCCTGCACCTGGCGCGCCTGCTCCTTGAGGCGCCGCGCCACCGTCAGCACCGCGCAGTGCGTCCTCTCCATCTTCATCTCCACGTTGCCTGCGCGTGCGGGCACCGCCCACCCAACGCCATACACTCATATTTCGTTGATTGTTTGTTTGTGATGCCGGGCGCGTCAATTAGTCCTAAGTGCTGCTATGCCATTGGTCCCGTAATTGTAGTACATCCTTTTCCTCGGGCGGTGGCAGTAACTTTCCTCCGTAGGATGGAGGAGCGTGAAGCTGGAACAGTCATGTGAGCACTCTGGAATGGAACGTCAAATGATTTATTGCTATTTAATTGATAATTAACTGTCAAAATTTAGAATTATTTGCCACGAATTTTCGCGGTGAAAACGAGTGTGTGCTCGCTTGACGCGACGCCAGCACACACATAAGTTAAATTCGGGTCGTAGCTCGATGAAATCCCTCAAATGATTTATTGCTAATTAATTTCCAATTAATTGCCACAATTTGTATACGTGTGCTGACTCAACTCACACCCGTTTTCGTCACGAAAATACGCGGCAATTAATTCCTAATTATGGCAATTAATTATCAATAAATTATTTGACGTTTCATTCCGGTGTGCAGACATGGCTTTTCGATCTTGACGCATTTGCTGGATAGGGGGTACGGGCCCGTTCTTACCATAAGCTAGCAGGTTTCCCCAACCAGGTATCTCCCACCAGCAGGGTACCGCCCGAGCTGGAACAAGCTCTAAGCTCTCGATCAGCCTCCCGGCGTGTGTGGTTGTGTAGTACATGCGTCAGTGTGTGTAAGTAAGGGGTGAGAATAGGTCAATGAAGAGGAAAGAAAGATCTCGCGCGGTTCGTGGCCCGTTTGTTAGGCTACTGCTCTGGCATTCGCCTGGTATGGAGAAACCACGGAAAACGACCCAACAGGGCAGCCGGCTGCTAGGATTCTCCTCCAGACAGAGGCTGAATTTGACCCAGCGGACTAGCTAGTGTGGAAAATCCTGCCATCATCGGGTCTGAAACCAGGACCTCCCGGTCAGAGGCTCTGCAGTGACATCAGTTGATGCACTCGGCCACTCTCCCTGTGATTATTTCTTTTTTTCGGGCGCGACAACTGCTATGGTCATTAGTCTCGTAAACTTAGTACATGTTTTCACGTGGGAGGTGACATTGTTTCCTTGCTCCCTCCTCCTCGATCATAAATTAATCTGGTTGGTTTGTATGAGTTTCCACTGAAACATTTCATTAGAGTCCTAAAATTCTTCCTTAAAATATTGTTGACAACGCTAATTTCTATATTTTTATTTATATTTAAACAATTGTTACTAATTGCTTTGTTCGCGCCAGACTTTCAAAATACGCGCGACAACACTTCGGGTAACCGTCAGTAGGGCGCAGCATTATCATGGTAGTTTAGCCGACCGGCCTCCCCATTGGCTAGAGGCGCCTATTTTTTTTTAAACAGTTTCTCCTTCACAGTGACCCCGAGGAGGCGGGAATTTATTGACATAGTGGCATACAATTGCGCTGCTGCCTTGCGGCTTAAGCAGCTAAGAGGGAGAGCTAATAATCAGCTAACGGCTGGCGGCGCCTATAAACTCGGCGACTTCTCCAGAGAATTAGAACGAGCCTCAGTCTGCAGTCTTAGCCGCGTCACAAACCGGGAGTGATCGGGATAGTCAATATCGAGGTAACGATGGGAATCTACGCTGTGCCCACCCCTAGGCACCAAGAAGTTGGACCATTTCTGACAGCCTCGCCCTTCTAGATTTCGGCTTCCCAGTCAAAGAAGACAATTTTTGTATGTTGTCTCATATGGACACGCCTCACGCGGGCCCATGTATGTTTTATGCTGTGTTCAATAAGTATGTATTCACGAACTGACTTCGTTCTCATTTTCAAATACTCAACATAAACAATTATTAATATAACCCTGTTCATTGTCTTTTCTGGTCCACTTCACCCGCAAAATTCTTACCAGAGAGAAATAAATACTTGTTTCAAAATATAAGAAAAATTTGTTTTTACTCGTCACTTTTCACAATATTATCTTTAGATCTTTAGAACTGGTCATACAGTCTAGTTGTTACGTAGAGATTCAGGAGCGTAAGAACACGTGCGTAGATGGTTTTATACGCGCACGTTTCCTTGATCCCTCATTTTGGTAAATGCAAGAGGAGTGGACGTTTGGATATTTCAACAATCGGACTAGAATATTGTGATATACCAAAATGACGAACCATTTTTATTATGGAAATATCATTTTATTTGACATAGAATATAGGTATGTCAATAGACGATCGCGAGGAGGTCGCTATGTGACAAATAAACAACCGGCGTTAAGGATCATTTTCGTTAGGTTGAAATGACATAGCAAAGGCGGAATAAGCATTGTTTTGAGAGACAAAAGAAAAATAAATAAAATTCGAATGCTTCCGAGTTTTTAGAAGAACATTCATTCGCTTGAGCAACGCGATGGTGAGCGGGTCGGCTCCTGATATATTTTACCAGGTCGATGAAAGACTAATTGACAGTTGTAGAAAATTAATTATCGTTTCTTATATTAGGATAGAGCGTTCTTGTAGGAAGTAAATACGTTTCTAGGCGTCCACCCGTGACGCAAGTGAGGGAAGTCTCGGATTATCGTAGTATCGCCGGGAGAATTTGGAACCGGATCACGGACAATAGGCGAGGACTTCATCCAGAAGCAAGATTCTGCTGCGTCGACGGAGAATGTTCTACGGGGCACCATAGAACGAAAAAGTGAAGAGCGGGCGAAGACTCACGAATGAATAACAAGGTTTTATAACTATTGTAATATAGAGAAAACTGATCATGACCAAAGATCAATACATTTTTGATTATCAATATAATAAATTCTAATTTGTTAAGTTGAAAGAAAGCTGATTATCATTGTTCATTACGTGCAATCCAGCATATTGAAAATATTTTCAGATTCCTCGCCACTCCTTATGGATGGCAGATTGAATAATTGGTTTCAGAGTAAGTAGCAACAATTATGAACTTCGAACCCCAATCAACTGAGCTAGCACAACATAATTTTGGAAGGAGAGAGAATTAAATTACGTAGGAATCATTAGGTTTCAAGTGTAACCTTTTTCAGGCGCCCAAATCACATTTATCAGTAATAATTATGTTTCAAAACGTCGCTCCAAGTGAGACTTGTTTTTAAATAGGAAGACGAGGCTTGTTTCCAATTGGCACCAGTCAACGTCGGGCATGTTTTAATATAAAATCTATGATTAATTTTTTGATGCACAATAGTTTTCATTAAAGGGTGCGAACATTTCTGATTATCAGATTGTGTCAACAACGCTCATTTCCATCCTTTATTCCGAATGAAACTAATGTTAGAAGTGGGGGTAGGCATCCCGGGGCTCGAGAAACTACTACGCACGCATAATTTGTAACGCCCGTTTTACACGGTCATTTTTCATCGATACAGGGAAGTGACGGACCAGACGGGATGTAATTTGAACAGAAAATGACGCATCCCTATTTGTCAATATAGATTTCACACAGTTTGAGTACCGCGCTCCTGGCGTCACTTTTGAAAAACTTTGTGGTTTGCTCTGTCTGTGATGCATTTTGTTCCTTTTGTACAGTTTCGAGAGTATATATATATATATATATATATATATATATATATATATATATATATATATATATACTAGTGAAAACCCGTCAAAATTTGACGGAGAGATCTGAGATAAATGTAAAATACTGTGCCCAGACTAATGTTCACAATACGTTGCATTGTTTGGATCTTCAGGGTACAACGAAGATATTCTGTGATGTGGAGTTCCCAAAATTTAGAACACGTATGGCCCATGACCAAGTGGCAATGTAATATCGGCACCAAATGACACAAAAGAAAGAGCACTATTATACTGACGGTTATTATATCTAAAGTTTTTTGATGTGTCATCATCTTCTATAAGCAACTGTTTGATTTCTTCTGGCATATTACTCGAAGGTAAACTTATTTTCCCATTTAAGCAACACAGAATAAACTGGTTTGCAGAATTTCTCTCACATGGGAAGTACAAATCAGAACAAAACTGACATTTTATAGACAATGACCCAACAGAAAACGAAATGACCTCACTATCACGACACCTACGCTGACTTTCTCTTTCCATGCGTCCAGTTAATGTACGTTTGCGTCTTTTGGGGCGCGTGGGCAAGGATTCGGAATTCGACATAACCTGTGAACAACTTCACTACTTCAGTGCAACCGAGCAAAACTCACTGTCCTAATGTTCTCTACAAAATACACCACAAAAGCAAATACATGCAAACTGTCAACATCATAATGCCATTATTACACTGAAACAAAACCTTGGCGAATTGTAAACAAATCTCAACAATCAAAATAAAGAATCAAGCATCCCCACAATGAAGCAGCCACTCTTTGGAAAAAAACAATTGACTATTGCTAATCGTATTATTAAAGAATGATTTAATTAATTAATTTACACCATAAATGTTGCTGAATCAACACAATCAATATGTGATAACACATCTAGGGATTACATTCTTTCATTTAAAGGAAAAATACTACAATTGGTTTTGTAGAAGCTCTAAACGAAGCCATGGCAGAATTCCTTATTTTTTTAAATAATTGTGTTTTGAAGTGAGTATATAGTGAGAAATAAAACATGTACTATGTTCTAAAATCTCGTTCCGTGGTCAGTCCTAATGGTATTTAACGAAATGAGAGTAGAAATAGCTGTATAATGATTGCAACATGAATGGCATGTTCAAGACAACGAGTTTTCGTGTATAGCATGAGTGCAATTTATACCCCTTTACACACATGTTACATTCAATATTTGTTTCGTTTCCATTTACGAATAATTCAAATTTTTAGAAATTCACGCGCATCTTTTCCACCCAAAGTAAACAATTCATGATGTAGTATTGCCTCTGATATATATATATATATATATATATATATATATATATATATATATTAGTAGGACTTACCTTGTTTTTCTTTTCACGAAATATTTGCAAATAGTAGGTACTGAACATATTGCGTATATAATATTTGAAGCTGATCAAGGCAGGAAAACATTACGTCCCACGAAAACTAAAAACAGGTATGACAGATAATACAACTTGTATAAATATTAGGGGGAAAAGTAGTCACCTTTCACATAGTTTTACTATAGTTTTCTTTTCTGAACTGGTAAACACAACTGATATTTACATTTTTTACATTCGTAATCCTAAGACCAAATGTTTTACATGTAAAAAATTTAATTTATTCACGTTAGATATTTTTTTGTTCCATAATTCAGCTAGCTTAATGTTTACTTCCCCAATTTAGTTTTATTCATTCGTTGCGCATATGTAGTTCTTCTAGGTACGTACGCTTTTTGTTCGTTTCATGGAAGACTGCAAATATCTTGGTTATATTTTTTTAATTACATGATTTGGCTCCGTTTCTGAATTCTGATTGGTAGATGTGTCGTTTTAATTGCAAATTGAATTTAAATTGCACGCATACTATTAACATATAATCAACGATTTATCATGGCATTAAGGAGCATATTTAGTTAACTAAACGAAAAAATAATTTAATTTGTTACCATACATGTGATCTTCAACTCTTTCATCTTAAACGCTTTTTGCGGCGACGAGAAGAAATTTTTATCACGATTATGTGCAGAGAACTAAATAAACATGTACAACGCTCTAATTCGTTCAACCAATTTCGATACCGAAACATAGAAATGAATGTCTCTTTACCATCAGTCATCAGAAATGAAAAATGATGCGAAAATGAACTACAAAACGGATTCAAGCTAGTATGTTAGTTAGATCGACACCGATGAATTACCTCCAAAAGTACTTTAAATGAAAGTACAATCTCTGTTCTTCAAGATAGGAAGAAAAATATTGGCCCTTAGCAGCTTAATTTTTGAATTAAAGAAGTTTAAATTAGTATTATGGAAAAACTTTCGCGGCCTTAGATTTCTTTAAGTTATTGGAGAAGTTATACGGTACAAATACTTTTTCTTTTATTCAATACGTAGTCAATTTCTTCAGGAATAACTTGGTATTAAATGTAATATTCCTCATCGGGCATTCTGAGGAGTAATTGACAAAAAAACTGCTGTGAAATCCATCGCAACTGGAAGTACCTGCTCTCGGCCTACGAGTTATTCTATACAGATGATATTGTCACCACCTTTTACTTTTCGAGTACACTACCCTAACTTAAAATTTTATACCACACACAACCACAAACTATTTGACGATAATTCACTTTCAATGTAAACTATGTGGACTAATATTCAACACAACAGAAAAGTACCGGTGCCAAAGTCAACCTAACCTATGTTAGGTATTGCCAATCTATGAAAATGAAAAATCGTGCCAGAGACTAAATTTATTACTAAGCTTATTTTTCTAGAACAGTTATTCAATATTTCTCTTTTAACTATTTACAATTAATTATTTCAATACTTATTTCACGTTTACAAGTAGCTATTTTTAATCTGCAGATGTAATAAGTGATCGAGTGTTTGGCTGAGGACTGGCACGAACATACCACTAGAGTACGTATTTATACAAGAGAACAGCTCCGTGCTAGATGCCCCATGACGACAGCTTGGTCAGCGACTCCAGCGATCCGCGCGGTAATCAAGGAATACTACGCCGTCTTACCACTCGTAATCCAGGATCGTTCAGCTAAATCTAACGAAAAAGTAAATGGTTTACATACATATGTATAAATTTCCTTATGCATATCACTAAAATAACGTGAAGTAGAAGTTTTGGACAATTTTTGGGGAATGAAATGAGATAAATCTAATGAATATTGTCCATTGAAAGTTAATCGTGGAATATGAGAAATAACAATTATTTCTTTACTATTCATGAAAATATCTAGAAATATAAGTAATCTAAGTAGTAAATTAGGGTATTTAGGAGGTAATAGCATTTTGTTAGATGATAATAACCAATTTACGTCTTTCCTATCTAGATATATTGGACAGATAAAAACAACATAACTCACAGTTCTTTCCTTCATTATTGCTGTATTTAATTACAGGATAGTGCACTCTTTTCGACACACTCATTGTCATTAATGTGTTAACTATAAATTATAAGAAATGAGTTGGTGCAAATCAAATATGTTCCGATTCATATCAAACCTAAGGTTAAAATGTTAGTTTGATGTAATTTTGCGTGTTGTTATAAGGCATGCCTTTAAAATTCTAGGAATATAAAACAATGAAGTCAAGAAATAATACGAATTATCTTTTAAGTTTTTAACCAACGCTTAATAAACGCAATTTGAAAACAAATCAGTATGCTTCAGTAGCAGCTATCCATAGTTTTACTTGATCTTCACCAGGACCGCTAGCTGTATGCCCGCACATATCTAACTAGCAAGAGCTGCGTTACTGTAAAACACTGGTGTCGAACTTGCAAGGCCTCAAAGGCCACAGCTAATGCTTTTGTCACGACTGAGGGCCTTATTTTCATAAGTTGGGCGATCCACATGTGACTTCCTCATTGTTGATTTCGATAGTTTGCGCGGCTGCTTTGAACCGGGGGGGTATAAAATTTGACGAGATATCAGACCGTACCATAAAAACACAGGGAAACACATTGGAATGATTTTGAAGGGTTGATTATACTAGAAAATAATCTTAGATCTTAACTTAAACTATGACTTCTTGGCTGTCCGGGTGACGCCGCGTAGTGGGCTGAGAGGCCGTCGTTTCGCCTGTCATGTCGCAGGCTTCCTCAGGGCAGTGTCAAGCCTGCGACATGACAGGCGAAACGACGGCCTCTCAGCCTACTACGCGGCGTCACCCAGACAGCCATGAAGTTATCGACTCGAGCCGCGGAAGCTTACGTGTACATTTAACTTACATCTGTTTATGTTAAAGGGCGTTGACCCCGATAGAGCGCGTGCGCCAGACGCGCAATGCCCTCGCCCGACGTAGAAACAAAGGACTTTCCCATTTGCCTCATAACTAGGAACGGAATTTAATGTAATTAAAACTGCAAAATATGTACATATATATTGTGAACGCTCTCCCTTTTCACTATTCTCTAAAAAGCCTACAGCGGGTCACTCAAGTAACCTAGTAGTATTACTTGACCTGTGACTTGTTATGACAATATCACACTAAAAATTAGGAATGGTTTTAAATGTCCTAACTGCCCTACAGGAGTGGGTTCGTCTTTTAACCTGCTTTTGTAATAAAAGAAACATAGGCAAGTTAATTTTTTAACTATGAACCGAGTTCTAGATATATATTCTGTTAAATACTTGAATACAATTTTATCTAGCGTCTACACATTGCATTGAAAAATTCTATCCCTTGCTCTACCTTTAGCAATTACGTGATTTCCTAACATCTGCAGTTGCGTTTTAACACTTGCATAAACATTTTACATAAAATTATATTACCCTTCACTTCACAAAAAACTCAATAAAATACCTGTACACAAGACAATAATACATGGAAACACAAAATACTGAAAAAGAATCACATACCAAAATACCCTTTACATACACTTGCAAAGAAATTGTCTCTTGAATAGTGAATGAAATATATACAAGACGTTGTTTCACTTTCACGTAGATTATTACTTTCTACAATTTAACCAGCAAAAAGAATATTGTTATGCAATGAACGTACAATCAATAATAACTCTTTTACTAATTATTGGTTTTGAACAATTGGAAATCGATTAAACAATAAATTGAAAACACACACTAAAAGAACCAATATTATCGTTAATAGAAAAATGAAAAAATAGGTTTTTACAGTTCTTTACAGGAATTAGCTATCTGGCTTCCTTTTACGACTGCAATATTGTAAAAGAATACGTTTAAATGATTTTAATATAATTACTGGACTATCTCCGTTTTTAAGTGAGGTGAATTCTATCTCTGTATAATAATTCTCGCTTCTTTAAACAGTTATTTTTTTTAGAATTTCTAGTGAAGTTTTCTAACTCACAACACGTCGTCTCTAAGAAATATTTCCACAGCTTGGAGTGGCGACGGCGACCCAGATCCTTTCAAGGTCGTGGCAACCCCTTTGCTTCGGCGAACACGTGCTCTGGTGAATCGCTACCACAGTTCTTCAAATGTTATACAATATGACTGCAATATCCCCGCATAATGAATTTCTTATGTGGTAAGCCAAGACGAAAGATAAAAAAGGTGGAAATAGAAAGAAACATTTCCAATAGCACATGCTTTCTACTTCAGTATACGTTCTTGAACTTTTAAATACATTATTTCCTCGTTGATAGAAAAATAGTATATTTCTACGTAATGCGTTCACGTGAATTTATCAGAATATTCATGATTTAAAGTTCTCAATTCTCTCATACATGGTATAGTTATTTTAACATGATGTGACCAATTACCTTTTTCAAGCTTCTTATCGTCGAAATACGGCGAATTCTCCTCTCCGTCCAACACGAACAATTCCGGTGTGATCAGAACGGCGGTCGGCAGCAAGAGAGAGCTTTTCGTAGCAGTGCTTCGCGCTAGAGCTGATATTTTCAAGGGTGATTTTTGATTGGCTGTCGTTCAATTCTACGCGAGTGCGTTCAGAAACTTTAATAAATTATCGCAAGGGATACCACTTACTGCTGGCGCGATCTCTTGCAATTCGGTAACCCTATAATTGCATCTTGTCGTGTCTTGACGTTCTCGAGTGCTTTTCAAAAATGAATGGAACCGACATATGCGCGGTTTCAATATGTACTTATTTTTTGAAAAACATGTAAGAAAAAATAAAAAAATATGTAAAATAAAAATTCATTATTGTGCTTATAATTGTTTTCTACAAGCATTTTTCGACCATAGAACGTCGCGGATCAGTTCTTAACAAGTATTCGGAGTGACTGAAAGTAGATTCTATCTGTACTGAAATAATTGTACACTGGACTTCGTCACATATAAGAATTTTATTCTAAATATAAAATACGATAATAGCAAATATTACAAGGTTTAAGAGGAGCCGGTGAACAAGTGAATAGTAGTACCGTGTAGCGAACGATGGATCCCGCGGGGGGGGGGTAAATGGTATATGCCCCACCCTCCAAATTGAGCAACACGACAAATTTCTGTAAAAATATTTCTTAGTTTTCGATCGAGTAACGAATTTGCTCTTTGAAACATGAGCAAGCACGTGGTTGAAATTACTTTCGTTCATAAAAATCCGCTCATCCTTGACTCGCAAGTACGCAGTAATCGAGGCGGGGAAAGTAAGTTTGACAAATCATGGCGGAGATTCAATGGTAATAAAAGCATTACATTTGATTTGTAAGAAAGATGATTACTTAACAAATATTGCAAACGCGCATCTGAAATGTTCCGTTTCGACATATCGACGTATAAAGATATTAAAATTTATCGAAATATGTAATAAATATGTCATAATAGGTAAAATATGTAAAAATATGTAATTATGCCAAAATATGTAAAAATATGTAAAATAAAAATAGTTTTAATTAATTCATAATGTCTTGTAAACTCTAAAAACCATAATTGAATGCATGAATCTAGTTCCTGTTAAAACATGTAATTACATGGAAATCCGTTCCCTACAGTAGTAACATTTCGCGGGTCATAATGAATGTCACCGCGGCCGGTCAAGTCGGGCCGCCAGTTGGACAACCCTGCTGCATATATACGTCTTCTGTGATATCATCTGATCTTCCACTAACTCACCACTGCAGTTCCTCTGACCGGGAGGACCTAGGATTGAGTCCAGATGGCGGCAGGATTTTCGACACTAGCTTTTCAGGTAGGTCTAGAGAAGAGGTTTGTCGGTCTGGAGGAGAATTCTAGCGGTCGGATGCTCTGATCGGTAGCTTTCTGTGGTTTCTCCGATCAACACCAGGCGAATGCCAGAGCAGTACCCTAACAAACGGGCTACGCGATCTGACCTTCCTCTTCCTTGTCCTATCCACTCCCCTTACACATACACTTACACTAACATGCACTATACTACCACATATTCCGAGAGACCGGTCGAGAGCTTAGAGCTTGTCCCGGCTGGGGCGGTGCCCCGCTGGTGGCAGAGTCCTGGTTAGGGGGAAACCCTGCTAGCCGACGGTAGGTCGGCGCCGGATCTCGCCATCCAGCGGGGCACGATCACCGCCATCTCCCGAGAAAAAACATGCACTACACTAACGGGAATAATGACGAAAGCAGTTGACGCGTCCGAAAACACGAAAAAATCAATCAATCAATCCACTATCTCACCCATAGCGAGCTGCAGCTCTCCCACGGCCTCCGCTATCATCTTGAAGGCGTCCTCCACGCCGTCCTGGGCGCTCGCCTGGCGGCTGCGGGACTTGCTGGGGCGGCGGGTGCTGCTGCAGGAGCTGCGCTTGCGCGCCACGCCTCCGCACGCCCTGAGGTTGGTTATGGCCAACTTTACCAAAATATATCAATACATCGATGTTTCGAAACGTCTCTAAAAGGTTTTCGATGTCGATGAAAACATCGACAAGAAAACATCCATGTTTAAAAAACATACTATTTTCCTATCCACTTTTAATTGCAGTACGTCAAAGGGATATATTTTATTGTTAGGTTATCAGCATATTAGTAGTAAGTAAAAATTATTATTGAATGTAAAGAATAAAATTAACCATAAAGAACATCGTGTTTTGCTATAGATTTCGTGTTTCGCTATCGATTCAGGCAATGATTCGCCTGGCAATAACACACATTCATAACACGAGCAGCTCCCAAACTTCCTCAGATTTCACAGACGAAATGTGTAGCGTATATAAATACGCGAAACAACGATATTACTGTGGATTGCTGCTACTCTTAAACACCTTTATTAAAAAAAATTAAAAAAGCGTCGGTGTTTTGCAACAAAATATCGATGTGAAGAAACAACGAAAGCAAAATTTCGATGTTTCTAGGGATAAACATCGAAAGCAAAATATCGATGTTAATATATCGATGTTTCTGGTGGAAAACATCCATGTTTTAAAACCATCGACGTTTTTTGCCCTCCATACCTGCGGCGGCGCCTGGAACGGGGCCTGCAGCGACCGGCGCCGCCGCCGCCCCCGCTGCTGCAGGAACCAGACCCGCCGCTGCTCCCCGGACATCCCCTTCCCCCTCCCCCTCCACCCCCGCATCCGCTGCCAACAGGGCGGCAGCTTCCGGAGAAGCTCATGTCGCCTCACATCTTCGGTTTGTTCCCTTCGTCGACGTCACTGAGAGACACGAAATACTTTTGAGAGGATTCGGCAGTTGCAAGATCTTTTTTTAATTTGTTGCGTCATTGACGCTACGTGTCTCAAACCTTGGCGTTGAGCGTTTGCGTGGAGTAATTCTCCTTTACGTTCTTTGTCAAGTCTCATCATGTCGCAGTCATATCAGTCAGTGCCTTTTATCCCTTCGGCCAGGGGCTCGTCGCCGTTAATCCCGGGGTTCCTAGCCGGTCACCCAACCAGGAACCCGCGAGTCTCGAATTCGCTTAATCTCCGTGACTTCATGGAGGGTTGTGAGAGTTCGGTTAACGATGCCGGCCATTTTGATCATCACTGAGCATATTAATGTCAGCTTAGCATTTCGGTTATCAGCTAACGCTCCCTGCTATCTTTTACTAGCTCCATTTTTAACACCCTTTCATCTCACCGATGCGATCCGTAGCCCCTTGCATCCGAGAACTATCCCTATCAGCAAAGGTGGCTCAGGGTATCAACTGATCATCAACTAATGTTTCTGCAGTGCCTTTGATCGGAAGGTCCAAAAATTTCATTCCTGACGGATTTTCGACGCTACGTAGCTACATAGAATTCAGTCATTGCCTGGAGGAGAATTCTAGCGGCAGACTGCTCTGGTCGGTAGTTTTCCGTGGCTCTTCTCCATTTCCATGATAATGACGAATCACTATTCTAATAAGAGGCGGGATTCAGGGGGGGAACTGTCCCCTGGGTTGGGACAAGTTTCTTAAAAACATTTTATTTCGCAGATCTTCGAATTTTCATATCATAAACAATTTACTTCTTCCTGTATTTTTAGAAATTTAATAATAATTAAGCGAACAATAGTTTTATTAAGCTGAGCTAATACGATACATTAATAAATTGATGAACTTTTGTTCCGTGCTATAAAACACGCGGGATAATGTTCAGCGTAATCCCGTATTAATAAATTATCTTTCAATTATATTGCTTTTAAACGCTGTTTACTTAGAATATTAACAGTTTCGTGCCTAAAAATACGAGTTATAACACTCCAATTAAGTATATTATGATTATATAAACTCTTTCCATTCCTAGCGTTCGTAAACATTTCAAATGCAGAAAAATAGGTGCTTCTCACGAAACAACGTTTCGTGGGTCCGCGGTGCGATAAAAATCATGTTTTTCTTTCAGCATGCCTTGTAATCTACGGAAGAGTAATCGGCAAACTGAAATCTTTAGACCTTCTCCAAGTAGAAAACGATTTTCTATAACGGATCTTCCAAAAGAAGAAATTAATCTACGCAGCGAAACGTACGAATTCAAAATAGGTACCGATTGATTTACTTTCCTGTGATCCGGCAGTTCCAGCGTAAAAATGCAGTATATTAGAGACCTAAAACTGCGCGTTTACAATTTTGAAAAAGTGAGAAAGTGAAAATATACTAACAATGTTGTGTAAAACGGTTTATCATTAACCATTGTAAAAATCACGACCGTTAATAAGTAGTAGGATAATGGATCACGGGATCGGTCAATTAATGACTTACACTAGTTTGCCAACGTTTCGGAATATTTTATTCCATCATCAGGGCTTACTAATATGTTTGACCAGTATATGTATTAGTAAGCCCTGATGATGGAATAAAATATTCCGAAACGTTGGCAAACTAGTGTAAGTCATTAATTGACCGATCCCGTGATCCATTATCCTCCTACTTCCTACTCCTAAAACGGTTTATTTATATTATATATTGTATGTTTTTTTCATTATAATGTTAGACATAATGTAACTAATGCATGATATTTGTTTCATGCCAAGTGTACACAGAGAAATAATCGAACCTGTTATCTCGACTGAATATTTTATTTTATAGTCAATGTTATTGTAATAATTTCACTTTTCTGTTATTATAAACGCGAATCTTGTTGTTTAATCATAATAAAGGTTCCATTATTATAACAAAAAAAAATTTCGACGACAGAACAATTTTAATTACAAATTTATCATAAATAGACACTAAAATAAATGCGCAGAACTCTTGCAGCCATTTTCAATGTGTATTTAAAGTCAATGTGATTTAAAGACGGGGACATGATAAAATTTGTTATTATTTTTTAAACTACAGTTCAGCAATCAAAACTGTCTGTGCTACGGAATGGCACAGACTTTTTCGGACAAGTTAATTTTTTAATTTCGTTAGTCGGGGCGAGCTTTACTGTCTTGCCCTATCCTCTTGCAACTGTCAACTTTCGCCACCCCTAAGTTAATATTTTTCAAACTTTTGTCAATTTTTATGTTCCTCATGGTAGAACAAAAACATTGCTTTAAAAATATTAAAGAAGAGTAAAGCTTCGTCACAAATGACAATTTCCATTGAAACATTTAGAGCCGCTTTTAAAAAAATGGCGTTTAAGCGTTACTGTAGCTGCGAAACTTGAAACTTTTTTTCACAGAGAATTTTTTAGTTTTTCATACATTTGTGTAAGTTTTGAAAAATAAATGAATTCCCGAAAACGAAATTTATGTCATTTTAAACCGTGCAATTAGCATTGTCTATTGGAAAAGTTTGAAGAAAAAATTTGGAGCCATGGAGAAAATAGCTTTTGCGCGTTTCTGAAAATACGCAATTTTGTACTCATTTTAACAGAAAACTAAAGAGTTTTCGAGAAACTTTATGTGACATTATTTAATGAATATATACTCATAAATACAATAATTTGTTCACAAACAGTGAACAAATTGCCGCTAATGTAAGTATTGAGGACGTGACACAAGTCAAAAAATTATATTTTTTTTAATTTTTGAAAAAAAACAAAGAATAGAGTTATATGATGTTTATGTCATCTTATAGAGTGCATTTAACACTATCCCTACCAAAACTTTAAAGAAAAGATATCGAGCATTTTTGAGAAAATCTTATTTTTTAATTTTTTAAAATTGCAAATATTGCACATAATATTGTGCAAAAGATGCTAAAATATTAAAAAAAATGTACATGACCGTAACGATAGAACTAATTATGGGCAAAAAAATTATTTGAAGGAAATATCACTATCTTCAAGTTTTTAGTTGTAAGAAATCGCCGAAAATAATCAAGTTCGCAATTTCCGAAAATTCAGAGTCCGTGACAATCGAACATATATGATCATTATAAGTGTATTTTACTCTATTTTTACAAGAAATTTAAAGAAAATATTTGGAGACATTTTTGAGAAAATTTAGAAAATGTCCGGGGGGGGGGGTTCTTGTAAAGTACCCCCAAATTTTGAAGAAAGTTTTCAAAATTGCAGTGCCTCAAGTTCAGCCAGCTCGACCGGGGAATATCCATTTTTTAAAATAATCTTACTATGGTTTAGGCTCTACTGGTGTTCACAGAAGGGCAGACGGACTTTAAAAAACACACTTTTCTGGTATCAGGAGACTCCAAAACGTGTATTTTCGGTGAATTCTCAAAAGCGATTTTCTGTAGCATTACGTAAATTTCTTTATACTCATATATTACTCGGTATAAACGTACGTATACGAGAAAGTAAAAATATTTTTCTGATAGTATAAACTATTTTCTTATTTTTCATATTTTTTTCCAATCAGATAAAATAGTGTTAAGTTGACGAAAAAAATAAATTTGAAAAAAAAACACGTTTCTATCTGTAGAGAGGTGTGGATGGTGATACGGGGGCCAAGAAACCTTTATGTTAATTTATATGTAACAAGTCAATGTCATTTGATTTTGGGGAAATTTTTACAATGGTATGCGGGGAGACCCTTTGCCCCCCCAACCCTCAATAAAAGATCCACCACTGATTCTAATAAACGAGCTACGGACCGCGCTTTCCTTCTTCAACCTTGTTCTTCCCCTCTCGCTTTTCATACACTTTACTACCACACACGTCGGTAGACCAATTAAGAACTTAGAGCTGAGGCGGGGTACCGTCAGGGGAGATACCTTCAGAGAGAAACCCCACAAGTCAATCTTACGTTCCAGTGGGAACACCGCCACCTCACGGGAAATAAAACGCACTACACTTACGTGGCTAATGACCTTGGTAACTGACACGCCTCACACTCTGAATTCTCACTCACTCGATTACTTTCGATGCCTTGATAAAATGAAGGTTAATACAGTAGTGTATGGATGAGTTCCAATGATATTTAATGTTTTATAAACCGCCTGATTTAAGAAATTGGCGAGTCTTCAGAAATGAAAACTGTATCTGAAAAGGAGGATTATTTTCGTAACTGTATCTTGGTGGTATTATTAAATAGTAATATTTTAAAATATTGAAGTATCTTCGTCGATTCATTGCTTGGTTTATTCTTAGAAATCTATTTTTGACTTTTCTATTTGATCACACGAAGATTATATTAGATAATTATGATTCTGTGAACCACGTTGTTTTTTCATTCAACACAATTGAAACACAATTTTTGCAAAGATAATGAGGTCATTTATCAGATTGGTAGTGATTATTATCCACATGTTTGAACATTCATTAAACATTTGTATATTCAAGTTTGTTGTAAAATATGTTCCGCCAGTTCGTATCCTTCTTCTCTTGAAGTTCATTTCTTCTTTCATAAGAGGTTTGTCTTCAAAATCGATATTATAGTAATTTATTGTTGGATCTCTCTCGTCTTCGTGGTATTTGTTTACTTCACATGGACATACTTAAAAAGAAATTGGTGTTTCTAACCTTAACACTCGCTATATTTATAAAATACAAGAAAAAATGCAAATGACATACCTTTCACGAGTCGTGAAATATTGCTTCTTTTTGAAATGCATTCTCATCATCATTTAGAACGAATTGTCCCACATTTTAATATTTTTTAAATTTTGGAACGTAAACACGAATAATTTTCATGTTGTCACAAAACAGCAGAAGTGTTTTGACAAATGATCTACCATTGTTGAGCACGACAACTCTGCGGCAGGTTTATGAATAAATTAATTAAATCTTCTAAAAGAGACCTTAACATTTTAAAAATGAATAAATTTGGATAGTCAACTGTATCCATTTTTATTTGCTTTCTTCGGAGTTACACGTTTCAAAATAAGTAATCAGCATTCTGGAAACTGAGCATGCACCACTCTGAGAATGGATATGTCACTGAGAAAATTTCTGCGTGAAACAATGTCATTTTTTAATGAATTAATGGATGAAACTCACTTCAAAAACTCGCCAGTGATCTTACAACTTTAATAAATATAGTGGTTTAGAAAACATAATTCAGTTTTGGTTGCAGTTCAAGGAGACGAGTGTGCGAGTAGAGATGCTGTTAGAAACGGTCATCACCGCGAAGGCTCAACGATGTCAGAAATGCTGGTAACTATTTTCGTACATTTGGTAGTACTGGAATTAAAAGGTATCTAGATCTGGTCCCGTAATACAAGTTGTTCTTCACAAAACGTCTTCACTGTGAACCAAATATGTGAATAAGTAGTACTACAGGAATCTACAGCTCATATTAGAATTAGTATATTGTTGTAACCAATACTTGCACGAATAAAATACAGACAATTACATCCAATTTTCTTTCAGTAAATTGAATCATAATGTATATTATGGTACGTATTTTCACTAACTTGAGTGCTCCTACCTCAGGGTCACAGTGACGTGACTACGCAAGCGAAATATTTAGGGTGGAACAAATATGACATCTTTACCGTTTCACTGACTCTAATAAGATAAATAATTTTGTAGATACGTCAAGTTCTGACTTCTATACTTACATACCTAGTGATGCGTTTTTTTCCTCCCAAGATTCAGAAATAAGTTCTAGATGCAAAAATTGTTGTTTCTTCAGTCTAGCCCTAAGGTAGCGATTTTTTTAGGCAATGATTTTCTGTTTCATCTTTGAGAACTTTCATTGTTAAGTGTCCTTCTTATCAGTGACGTGCGGTGACAATTTTAGTTGGGGAAGCTCTTTTGAAGTCCAAAGTATAAAAAACCTAAAACAGTAAAAGATCATATGAATTTTCACAAAACGTGAATATGGGAGAGATCGCGTCTTGCAAACGAATGTAACTGTTCGCCTGGTAGAAAACGGACCCCTGAGAAAATTTCGTTACCTAAATGCCGTCTAACATCATAAAAAAATATAATTCTGTATTTATGTCACTTACATTCTTGACCTTATTTATTGAGTACTTTGTTATTTAAAATGATTAATATAAATGTATAAAATCCATCAATGCATTATTTTTTCTTTCATAAATTGGAAAACAAGGGCATACACTTTAATATATGGTAAATCTTGATTTGAAAAGGTATGCACTCTACACAGTAAGAATGTTTTTCACTATCTTTACAAACAATGGATGTGATGTGCATTCTACTGCTTTCTTGAACTTTTCACATTCTCTGGATGCTTTGCTGTTGAAATTACTCGGCCAAATTTCACATCTTGTTAGTTCCCTTTCTTACAACTTTTGTTTCTTGCTTTTGGTCTGAATGAAATTATTGTACTATTTTAGATATCAACTCTCGGGGCAATGCTGGTAGAATTTATCCCATAATAGACCAAGGGCGAATGTGATCCAAACTTCCGCCTGCAATTCTTGTGTACGGCGATTCTTCGAAATATCAGTAATTTTTTATTCTGCAGACAGTTGATCGTGCCCACTGCCACACATGTATCACAGGAACCCGAGGTCATCGCAAGGGCTCCGTGGGCACTGCGCCCTGCCGATCGGCTGTGCTTGTCAACGCGGGACTAACGTGCGACCGCGCGCGGGGAACCCGCAAGATAAAAATAGTTTCTAAGAAGTGGCAGTCTACAATCATATGTTGGGTAAAGGATTTTGCAGATAGGAAATTACCGGAAAGGTACTGAAAATCACAAGGGTACAAAATTGTCTAAAAACAAAACTGTTCATGAAACAATAGGAGATTTTGCACCCTCGAACATTAAACCCTCAAACGTTGAGCTTTGCGCAGTGACAATACCATAACCAATGAAGGTTTCCTGACGTGCGGTTATTGCTAGTTGAAAGCAATCGAAAGTACTATCAATCTTCGGCGCACGCGGAGTTCAAGTTTCTCATCACATTTATGCATTTGCGCATGCGCAGAAGATCGAGATTGCAGTCGATTGCTGCTCTCTAAGTCATGCAAAAACTCCCTAATAAAGCCCGGGGTCCAAATTCATCCATGCAGTTCTTTTCGAGTTATTCATGTCACGTCCTGAAATTGGAAAAAAAATGAAAACGTACCTTGCATATATCAAAGTGTCGCTCTATTTGAACTGCAGTTGGTGTCTTCTTTCTTATTGAATTCTTCAATAAGTAGTCGGTAAAACTCATCTTCAGCACACTTTAGCTTTAAGAGTTTCTTTTCAATAGAGAGGACCAATATATTTGAAAGTCTTTGTTGTCCCTGGGTATTCCCGCAGTATGTGTAAATTCTCCGATGAGCAGAAAAAGAACGTTCAGCACTGGCACTGGATACAGGTATTGTTGCAATTAAAGCACAAAGCTTATAAATTTCTGTGAACACAGAGGTCGACAATCCAATGGTCTTCAAGTACGAGAGAAGTTTTGAAATCCCCATTGAAAGATATTCCTCTGTTGAATATGCCACAATGAGTTCAGTTGTGAGACGAACAAAATCAAAATACTGTCCATAGCTGACTTTTAATGAATTGAAAGCTTCCTCTGGGAACTGCATTTTATTTCCCTCTCCTACAAAAAGCTTGAGAAATTTTAATTTTTTGAGGCAGTCCAACCGAATCTTCAATTGATGTAACATGTCATATATTTCGCGTCGTTTCTTAGGTGCTTCGCAGTGTTCAACACAACTCGCCCATACAAAGTCAAATTGATTTCTTTTATGCATAAAAAATGATTTAGTTTCACTTAATTTGACCATACAAAAACTAACATCAAGAATATTGATTTTCAGAATGTCAAACAGTTCTTCAGCAGCACTAAAAACTTCACTGAAGCTTTCAAGTAAAAATTGAAATTCAAAAACCAACCGCCATCTCGTGGCGCAGAGCGAGGTCGCTCACCTTTCACCTAGGAGATTCGGGTTCTATTTCTGTCCAATCTCATCTGAAATTTGTTCAAGCAAAACAAGTTCGGCTGCTTCACTATGGCTAGTCCAACTCCTGGGAAGTGTCCTAAACCCTACCACTCTCCTCCTTCACAATTTTGGCCGTTGGGTAGTGACGCAAGAGCGTATGGTCGGTGGCGCGTGCGCGGAGATGCTACCTGGCGGTTCTCTTGACAACTGGCTGCGACGAGAGGTGACGGACATAATATTAACGGAGGATTACTCCAAAACGCGCTGTAATTAATGCAGGATTATTCCTAAAAGCGCAAAGCGCACAACACCCCCCAAGGGACTTGGAGACGCGTTGCATCAATTATAGAGGCAACAAATTAAAAAACAAACAAACCTGAAGTGCGTTACCGAAACCTCGAGCTTCGTGCCATGTGTGACTGTCCCATTGATGAGAACTATCCATTACATCTTCAATCAGCCTAAAAAGATCGTCTTTATGTTCTTTTACTGTTTCGAATAGTCTTCCGTTGTAGTTCCAACGTGTGGGGCACATTCGGGAACCGTTTTTTCATTATTTTATCCAAAGCTGTGGTTCTTTTTGTGGAATTTGTAAAAAAGAAGGCAAAACTACTTAACGTCATAAAGGAAATTTTGCATTCTTCAATGCTTGAAACAGACTGTGAAAGCACAATATTAAGCCTATGAGCAAGATAATGAATGTAAAGTGCGTCTGGATATCTATCTTTCACCTTCTTTTGGTGATCGTTTAGTTCACCCGCCATTTCATAGCACTGTGTTTCGGCCCACAATCATACTTTTCCAATGTACGTAAAACATTATTCGACAGAGCGGAAGCACTTCGATCTGCCCTTATATCTGCGAACCCAAGAAACCGTTCTTAAACTTCTCCACTGGCTGACACATACCTTATTACTGTTCAAAGTTGTGAGTGTGCCAATATATCGCTAGTTTTATCCAAAATAATAGCGACAAATGGCGAATTTTGGATTTCATTTTAAATGTCATTCAACACAACTGTTGCAGTACATCCTATTAAATCATTCTGAATACGATTGGATAATCCTCAAAACACTGTGGCTGTTTGAAGATGGCGACAGTCATCATATTTGGTTAGTAATGAAACTAAGTCTACATAGTTTCCCCGATTTTCAGAATTTTTGCTCTCTGCGTGACCACGAAATGCAAGTTCTTGACTAGCAAGATAAAGAAGCACATCCATCAAACGTTTCACTATTTATTCTGTTCTGCTTCACCATATTTTTTCTGTTTTGCTTCACCATTTCGTTGTGTTTAATTACGTCGTTTTTACGCTGTTGATCTCGCTGAAAATCAACTCTGGATGTATCAAATGTTGTGAGCGATATTTCAGCTCGACTGTGATTGATGATGGCGACTTGTTGCTTTCAAAAGATTTTTCATGTCATCCAAACCCATAGATACCCAGACACTACTTTCATTGGAAAACATTGTGCAGGGACAGCAATATAGTTTCGTCGTGCTTCTGCATGCGCACAACCATTTTATTTTATAATATTACTCGGCATTAAAATGGCGAACGCATCTTTCGGTAACTGTTTTTTCATTTGGTAAGTCAGGAGTTGGCTCTCCATTTTTTATTACTTCTTTCTTCTCTTCAAAACTTCTTGCTCCAAATGAGTTCTTGCGTAAACTCTCCAGAATGCAACCGCAGGTTGTGGTCCCCTGGTTTCCACTTTCCTCGCTAGATGCCATGACTACTGCGCGGAATGAATTTGCCAATGCATTCCCTTCCCGCAAGAGAGAACTGCAGAACGGAACGCAAAAAAATAGTTTTTATAACACTTTATTTAACTTAATATAAACGTTCTTGATATTATTATGTACTTTATACTTACATTATATTATGATGTAGTTCGCGCGTAATCAAACACACTCAAGAAACCAAAATTCTTTCGAACTTGGAATAACGGCCAGCCGATCAAAACGAAACGTAGAAAACTCATTATCGCGCACTCACGGACCGACCCGAATTCCCACGACACATGAAGTCGAATTCCTGCCCACCTCCAAGAACGAAGAATCTTCGCTGACGTCACGAGACCAATCTACACTCCGTTTTGAAAACATCGATTGTTACGGTTCAAACACTGGTACATAGCTCAGAATCTGAGATGAGAAAACAGTTTTCATCTGGCCATAAGCAACGAATATTTTAAATATAGATAGGATTTTTTTTCTGCTTTGCTTAGGGGAATTACTCATTCCCTTCATCCCATGGAATGCCCGCCACTGCTTCTTACCCTGAAGTGATAGTTTCGTCTTTCCACGACCATTGTATGTTTACAAAACAATTCGAAATTGTTGCCAAACGTAATCGCGACATCGAAACTGGGGATCTCTTACAACCGGATCTTATCATAAAACATTGCAACCTTATTTTAGTATCTGTCAATGTAGATAACAACTATGCTAACAGAACAACATTTTGAATATTGAATTAAGTTTTAGTTCTTCAAAAATATCGTCAAAAGCACACACTGTATCGCACTCTCACTTTTGCAATTTTCAAACATTCAGAGAATTCAACGAAAATGTGACATGTTCCATTCATTTAAGCGTTCCCTATTCTATCCGTAGAAAAAAAAACATTTGGAGGGGTTTTTGAATTTTTTTATAATTTGCATTAATTTCAAGCAGAAATTATACAAAAACAATTAGTTTTTTTCAAAAATTTGTACGTGGCCTTTTTTAAAGCTCTGAATTTTAAACACAGGTAAAAATTTCACACGGAGATTTTGTCGGAAATGAGATTACCGTCAATTTCTTTCCCGTTCTTTGATACATACGACGTGAAAATTTAAAGACAAATTATGAAGCCATTTGTGAGAAGATAATTATATCAAATGCCTATATTTCACGAAAAATTACAAAAAAACTACTCATATTTTCTAAAAAATGTGCATTGCCTTATTTTGAGATCTAAATGGAAAGAATAGATTTCATTAAGAAAAAAAACTCTATCTTTAATATTGTTATTAAAGGAAGACTCCGAAATTTTTTTGAACTTTTTAAATTTTCGAAAAATAAGGAATTTTAACGAAAATGAGAATTATGCCATTCTTTTATGCGTCCTTTATTATTGTTCGTGGACAAAGTTTAATCCAAAAATTTGGAGCCATTATTGAGAAAATGTAGAATATGTGATTGACGCTTCATGTAAAGAACCAACACCATTTAAACATACAGGGCCTGAACAGTCATTTAAGATGGCCGCCTAAGAAGGTCATACAAACTGAAATTCGAAGTAAACTTGTAGTTACAAGACGAAAAAATATAATGAATTACACTATCAAATAAGAAGAAAAGAGATCTACGCTCTACAGCTGGAAAATTGTATATAAATACTTTTTCAGGCGAAACAAGTTGCATACACTTTCTATTAATACTGTTATCACTTACAACGCACAGTACATGAAATCCTATTTGTTCTAATCCCATATACTTTTATTTTCAAAATATTTTGCATGTCCTACTTTTAAATATATCTCATCCATCATGAGAGTCAATAGTTAATCACTATCACGTAATTAATGTATTTGTTTCTTGTATACATTAAAAAATTGTTTTCCCATGTCCCATTTGAGGTTCTAAACCAAATGAATACAATCTCCAAATTGCACTGGGATGAGGAAATATTATGATCCCTAATGTTTGAAATCTTTATAAGAATGTGGCTGTATGGTAAATAGCGTACGAGACAATATGAAAAACTATGAACTGTACTGATATGCACTTCTTTTCTCCGTAAGAAGTTTTATTTGTTCCAACATAAAAACAACAGGTTTGCCAAATTGTGAATGTATGGTATCGATATGAAGTAATATGTCTAAATTAAAGCAAAACCATCATGAGGGCTGTTATTACTATTTGTATTAAAATGTAACTTTAACTTAATCTTTCCTAAAACATCACTAATTTCTTTTATATATATTTTATATTTATATAGAAATACAAATATTCTATATTTGTACTGTCTCCAAGTTTTAATCCCTTTTTACAATAATAAACACTGAGTTTTAATTCATTATCCACCACAAATGAATTGATAATTTTAGGAACAGAATTTCAATCAATATGTTGGAAAATAATACTGTCTTCCTTTTTAATAATCGTCCAAAATAAGCAACTCCAGTTTGCTACTTAGTTTATCAAAAGTACTGAAAAATATTTCATTTAATCTTGCAATGTTTTCTTTTGCACCTTTTTCAATAGCAGCAAGTAGATACTCGTTTTCTAAACTCGATTTCTTTTCTTCAGGACTTTCTCTGTAGGAGGAAGTGCTGGGGTGATTCAAGTAAGTAGGACAACATAATTAGCCAACAAAGAAGGCATAGCTCCATGAGACAAGTCGTGTATGCTTTAATGAAAGACTGATTTTCAGTTCATTATCACAATGGAACACTGAATTCTTCTCAATTTTCCACGTTCGTGAATGCAATTCACAAAGCTAAAAGTAAACACTGAATTTAAACATTTCACGTTTTACCATAATTCCCTCACCTGGCTTTACCATCATTCCCTCACACTGCCCTCATTAACCGTGATTCTCACTAATTCAACAATATACCTCATCCACATAATCACAACTCGAAAGCTAAACGTGCTTCTCAACGTACACAATTGGATCGCCTCAACTCGAATTAGTCGGCCTTCTCTAGCCATCATATTGATTTTGAAAAACTACAGTACGCAGGCCTTGTATGTCTAGGTGATGTTGAAAGAACCCCAAAATAAAAGTATGTTTCAAACGCCTGGAGATTCTTTAAATGGATCACGAAATATTTATTTTGGAAAAATGGTCTAAACGGTTTAGACGCTAGCGTAGATCACAGACGGACAGACATTTGGCCAGCCATTTTCTCCAAAATTGATATTCCCTGATCGAATGGAAGGAACTCATGGCCCTGCGAGAATAAAAAGGATATTTTAATTTTTGGGAGTTAACAACATTTTCTCATAAATGGCTCCAAATATATCGCCAATATTCTTCCTCGGACAGCGTAAAGAACTCAGGTCTCATTTTCGTTGAAATTCACGATTATTCGAAATTTCAAAAGTTTATAAGTTTTTTGGCACCTCCCTATAACTACAATATTGAATATAGGGATTTTTCCAAAGTGAAATCGAATGTTTAAAAACAGATCTTCAAATAAGGCCAAGTACAATGTTTCGAAAATTTGAACGGTCTTCGCGTAATTTTGCGTGAAAAATAGACAATTTTTAAACAATTATTTTTATAAGTACATTTTGTAAACAAATAATAATTTTTAAGTAATTTCTGCTCAAAATTCATGCAGTTTGCAAAAAAATGTTTTCAAAAACAGCTTCAACATTTTTCTTTATTTTTTACGGATTTAGCAAAGGGTCCTCAAAAATTGCTCTAATTCTCTAATTGGTTTAATTTTCGTTGATCTTTGTGAATTTTCAAGAATTGCAAATTTAGAAAATTTGTGAGAAAATATATGATGAAGAAGCACCGCTAATATAAAATATGATGATTTCGGTTTTCCCATACATCTGCAGTTTGGACAACTTCCTTTGGATTTAAATAAAAATAGCAATGAGAAATTAGTTTAGCGTCAACTTACTCATTTCCATGGCCAACATAAATACTACTAATGAAGGCCTAGGTTCACTTCGTTCATTGTAAGGAAGTACAGTTCCGGTGTACTAGGCGAGGGTGGTGGATACACCCTGAATGAAATTTTGGTTGTCATGTATTCTTCTAACTCATGAATTGGACGATGAAATTCCTAGTTTCCGGAAACCAGCAGTGGCCATGTTCTTTCGAAGAATTTAGAAGTTTGTGTTGATTCTATGAAGAACCATGGAACAAATTATGAGTGCTGTGTTAAATGTGTAAGGCGTTTAAATATTCAAGAACTAAAGTGTGTATTATAAATTATATAACATTCCATCACCTGTTACAATTAACAAGTGTCAATGGATGCAGCAGATAGCACGTCATACCAAAAACACCTTGAGTTTTTTAAAGAGGTTAGTATTCATTACCTTGAATTTTCCCCATAAATATCAAAATTAGATTTAAACTACACGAATTTTTTATACTCCTGATAAATTAAGATATTTTAACTGCATGCATAGTCTGACAATGAGAAGAATGACATAAAAAATGTACACATTTTTACACTTTTATTTTTTTACAATTATATTATTTCTTTATTTTAACTTAATTCTTTATATTAACAGTTTGTTTCTTCATTTTCAAAATCAATGTAGGACTTTAAAATTCAGTTTATATTTGTAAGATTTATTTCTCCTGTAGAAAATAACTGGGAGAGACTGGAACTTAGTGGTTGTACACATATGTGTTATTTCCCTAATGGTCTGTCGTGTAAACTTATTATAGTGGATAGTCTCATCAGATGAGTTCATCTCTGAGTTGGGTTATTTATTTATTTCCACAATTATACTTTAAATAATGTCAAACGTGTCAACTGTTGTAAAAAGAAAACTATCCTCGAAAAGTTAAGTATTCTTGGCATTTTTGTGCCATTCAAAATTTCAGGTGAATGAAAATATAGATTGAAGGCTTCTTAACTCAATCATGGTAGTTACAACTCACATCCTCTAACATATTCAATTTTATGAATGTGAAATACAAGTTTGGGAAAAAGTTGTCAGAATGTCGTCAGGTTAGAATTGTCACCATGTATTCTTGTTTTGTTAAATTTTGAAAGTCAAAAACTATATGTAATTTATGTTTTGTATAAAATATCGTCCATAATTTTTTATTTTAAAGCAGTTAGGAGCTACAAATTAAGCGTATGACTTAAATTTCTGTGCTTCGAATGTGCAAAGGACTTAACTTTGCAACATTAAATTTAAAAATGAAAAGACATTTACAGTGCATTTCATACATAATAGGAAAGAGGATTAGTGAACAAAGTGGCAATAATAAGAATACTGCAAAGAGAAAGCAAACAACACGTTGTCAAGAAACGAAAGTTCTTAAAACACGAAAAGAAAATATCGTGGGCTAGGAGGTAAATAATAAATTGTAGAAAGAAACTCAGTCAAAATGACAATTTAACACATTAAACATAACTATTACGAACATATACTGTTTGCACATTACATTGTATTTATGAAACCAATTATATTTTTATATTAAATTTCTGTCACAAATTCAAAATTTAAGATATACCAACATGACTCCGAGATATTTGAAACACCAATTATCTCACATTTCCGTGTTATCGTATATTTCGCTTAAGTGAGGAGATTTGTTCATTAATTCTGTGGTGGCAGCAGAGATTTTGTGGTACTCCATGATAAATACTATTCTGGTAGATACCTCATTGACCCCAGATAGTTTATTTGTCCATTAAATTAACTAAATAATGTACGCTTGTTTGTTCTTTTCTTCATCATTTAACTCTATAAAGTAAAAGAGTAGGGAAGAGATTCTGGAGCTGCAGAAGACGCGCATTTTTTACGATATTACAATTTCTTACTGCTTCTATGGAAAATAATAAAAAATCACAATGAAAAAATAAAAAATTGCTCAAGCTCATTTTAAAGAATGACATTAGTTACTTAATTAATATTCTCAATTTATTTATGAAAATTGCGACTGAATAAACGATGTCTTTTAGTCTCGGACTACCCTACCACTATACATTTGAAGTAATATAAGTAATAATTCGATGTTCATAAATGATCCGTAATTAAATTAAATATTAGTTTTTGTGAGAATTCTGATTCGGTGTTGTTGACGTTCTTGTATGTTGAAATAAAAGAGGTCATCTTCGTCAACATAGTATTTTATCGGGTGACAGACTGTGCACAGTCTACCGACTTTTGCCGGAAGCAGCGAGACTGATGATGACGGCAAACAATGATCTCAATAAAAATTCTATGTTGACGAAGACGACGTCTTTTATTTCTTCATATTATATTTTGTAAGCTGAATGCCTAACGAGTAGCAGCCGTTTTGTTTCGTGTAATGGTGCTGTTTTATGCGACCCATTTTAGAAGAGTTAAATGTTGAAAATTTATTTCTCTAAATTGGGAATAGATTATAACGAACACTATTTGTTCGAAAATATCAGAACAAAGTAGCAATATATTCTAAATAAATAAATAATAATAATAGATGCTGCGAACAAGTGAGTTTTTATTGCGTTATATGTTACACACTTCATTTTATTCTGAAATTTAAGATTGTTGATTTAAACGATAAGGTTCAACAAACAATGAATGATAAAAATAGAAATTTGGTTGGTAAATTTTTGTTGAAAAATTATTGGTAAATTTACAAAAATCTTTGATGATTCAATGAATTAAAACGTCTAAAAACTCATAAAACGTATTTTTCCGTTTCTTTCAGACATCGAAATTGAAGGGTAAATTTTTGGTTCGCAAAAGGAGATTTGAAGGAATTGTTTTTGTAGCATTGATCCATTTTTCAAAAGTTTAAAAACGTGACGGCAAATATGAAAGTTCTTGACATTTTAGAAGCATAACCATGCATAAGAATGCTTCTGACTCCCATACATTTTAATAAGAGACCAATGAAATAATTTCAGCTAATTCTTGATTGCGGCAACTGGATATTTTTGATCTTTCAAAACAATACAAATCCGAGCATGCTTGTGTACTATTCTGTCTTGTAAATATAATGAAGGTTATTTTATTTTGTAAATTCTATGAAACGGGAAGAGACATCTTACTAAATAACAAGCCAAATTTAATGAAAAATAATGACTATTTATTAACTCTGTTTAGGACTACATTTTCGTCGTCATTTCGTGTTGGTTCGCATGGAAGGACCTGTGGAAAGAGAGAATGGCGCCTTTTGGACATCGCATCGACAAAGGTATACTCATTGAGAAATTGCTTAAGTATTTTATTTGTTAAGAACGGGGCGTCGGAATTACATAATTCTGTATCAATATTAGATCAGTAATTATTCCATATCCGATTGTATATGTTGTTCAGACAGCTGGCGGACACACAGAGGAACAGTTATCTGAAGAAAACTGTTTCTCAGTGTGAATGTCCCTAAAACGTGCATTTTCGCCAAAATTTCGACATTGAGTTTTGAAACATTATATAACTTTCTCTATAAAGCGTATATGAGAATGTAATAGTTATTTATTTTACAAGTGGATAAAATAGGTCGAGTTGTCGAACGAACGAAAACATAATGGCTTATTACGTAATATACGGTTTATCCTATCGGATCCTTTTTAAGATTCTGTCATATTTTTAGCAGTATATATATATATATATTAATGGCATTTACTACGGCGTTGTATATTATGAACATTGACTTCGTCGATAGCAGCCCGCGTTGTATGCTATATTTGCGACGAGAGATCATTCAAAGCAGGAAGCGAAAGACGCCAATTGGAGAAGATTGAAGAAATTCTCAAAAGTATGAAAATTAAAGACGATAAGGCTATGGAGGAAAAAGAAGAAGAAAGGGGAGAAGAAACAAAGGATTAAAAGTAAAAGAAGAAGAATTTGGCAGAGAAAATTAAGAAAAAGAAGAAAGTTAAGACGACGAAAGACGAAAAGAAAATTGAGTATTGACATTTATGTTTCTTCGCTTTATGTTATTTATGAAAAAAGCTGTATTTTTTTATATCTACCTTATTGTTTACCGAAGTGTTGCTATGCAAATTTTACAACATGGAAGACAGTAATGAGCTATTTTACCCACTCTGAACATGTAAGTAAACTACACATGAAGGTGCGTATAAGATGAGAGTGTTTATTTTCTAGTAGAAATAACCCCCGTTGCTTGGTTATTTATTAATCATAATTCACTAATAGTAAGAAAAGAATAAATTATATCCCCGCGTATCCCTGCCCTGACCTACCATGGCCAGGTCTTCTCTTGCCCTTCGGATACATCTTGCTGTGACGTACTAGAGTCAAAAACACAGACGACTGTTCTGATTGATATATACAATATATTTACAGAATTTTTACAATTTATGTACAATGATTATAATACAAAAATCTAGCCCCTTGGCAACCTTTCAGTTCTCATAGCCGCGAAACCCCGCGACCGTCCCCTGGGCCTTGCCCAGAACCACTGCTTCGGAAGCAGCAAAAAGCAACGCGAGGTGCGAAGCTGTCGGACATAGAGTCCCGTAACTAAACCAGTTACATGGCTTGTCGCCAAACCGATCTTCGACCTGAAGATCACGTGCAAGGATTGCACTGGAGATACCTCTCGTCTTTCGACACCCAGCGTATCCCGCGAGGCTCCTGTCGGCGCGGCCTTAAATATCCGCCGGCTCGCCCCCACCCTACAAGCAGCGGGCGTCATACGGCTCGCTGGCCAGCCTTTCCAGAGCTGCAACCGACATCTCTTAAACTCGCATCCACGCGCGTCCTTTTGAAGGAAATTCCAGCCGGGATTCCTAAGGGCTTTTCCAACCGGCGCGGCGTGGCGCCGCCACCCTCCACCCCCATCCGGCTTAACGCGGGTTTCCCCGAAGCGGCCCGACGCACCGGCGCCGGACCAGGCGACGCTACATTGCACTGCCCACCATTTCAGCTGTACCTTCCCCTGTCCCATGTCGCCCTGCTATATTTGCTACAATCATAATTGCTACCACCGTCGTTGCTAGAAACTAGCGGTAACTACAGTTTTTACAACGGATTTATTGAATGCGTTCTCCCGGCAAATTTCCAGTAACAATTTTCACCTTCAATAATTACTGAAAGATTCGAACATTTTTTACATTAAAATAAATAAATGTAAAAAACTTACTGAATGAACGAACTAGCCGACCTGGATGGCCGAGGTGTCTAGGGCGTGTGCCGACTTAGTGCCTCGGTCTGAAGGGTCTCGGGATTAAGTCCCGCAAATGGGCATGATTGTCCCTTGTCTTTCATGTATGTATGTTGTCGCGGAAGGCCTTGTGAGTCTGCTGACCACAAACCGAGGGGTCTCGAATGAGAGACTTTGTGGGTACCCGGCGCGGATAGTCGGAATCGGCATCCCCCGTAGCTGAATAAAGCATCATGAAGGATGAATGAATGAACTAAAGAGTGAAACAACGAATGAATGAACTAACGATTGAAAGAAAGGCTGAAGGATCTGTTTTGTACTAAATCAAATGCAGGAAACAAAGTCTCAAATAACAATTTTATTCTTATCCAATGTACCAAAGAATAAGCCTTTTTACAATTCCAGAAGTCACAATCGCCAGGAGAAACAAATTCAAGCCAGGTCATCGTATAAAATTGCAATATCAATACCGAAAAGAATGACTGGGAGCGGTAGCTCAGTTCCTCAACTAATGTCAAACTAATGTCACTGCAGCGTCTCTGACCAGGAGGTCCTAGGTTCGAGTCCTGACGGTGGCGGGATTTTCGACACTAGCTATTCAGCTAGGTCGAATTCAGTCGCTGTCTGGGGGAGAATTCTAGCGGCCGGCTGCTCTGATCGGTAGTTTTCCGTGGTTTCTCCGATCAACACCAGGCGAATGCCGGAGCAGTACCCTAACAAACGGGCCACGGACCGCGCGCGATCTGTCCTTCCTCTTCCTCGTCCTATCCTCTCTCCTTACACACACACTTGCACTAACATGCACTACACTACCACATATTCCGGGAGACCGGTCGGGAGCTTAGAGCTTGTCCCGGCTGGGGCTGTGCCCCGCTGGTGGGAGAGTCCTGGTTGGGAAAAACCCCACTAGCCGACGGTAGGTCGGCGCCGAATCTCGCCATCCAGCGGGGGAAGATCACTGGCATCTCCCGAGAAAAAACATGCACTACACTAACGGGACTAATGACCGAAGCAGTTGACGCGCCCGGAAACACGAAAAATCAATCAATCAATCCGAAAAGAATGTCCAAGTCCGAGCACGTTTACAAAGTATGTTATCACTACTACCGCGGATTCAGAAGGCAGTCGATGGCCAGGTGCATGCCCGGTGGCCTCCCCCCGTCGGGAAGGGGTAGCCGCTCTATATTCCTACGCTCTATAATCCCTGGTTGAGGGGGGGGGGTCCAAGTCTCCCGGTCGCTCAGCCGTGGTGACAGGGCACGCTTGGGCTTCCCTCTGGCGGCGATGCGGGATATCTTGTGGCCCGTGGCGAGTGAGTGAGGCGCTGGGGGCCGCAGCATGGAGAGCTCCGTGAGCGAGGCGAGCAGCCAGTGCGTGAGTCGCGGCTGCGGCAGCCACACCCTGGGCACCTCCAGCGACTGCAGCAGCTGCTCGCTGTCCGGCCTGCGCTCCTCCTCCTACGCGGCCACCGCCGCCGCCGCCGCCACCGCCACCACCGCTCAGGAGAGGGCCGCCCGCGTCGCCGCCGCCCGCGCCCTCAACAGGCGCCCCCTGCCTCAGGCCTCCGGTAGGACCAACCCTCTTTACTTACTATCCTACTTGGTACCATTTGTACTTATTGATTCATTCATTCATTGTTAGTCATACACTACACTACCACATATTCCGGGAGACCGGTCGGGTGCTTGGAGCTTGTCCCGGCTGGGGCAGTGCCCCGCTGGTGTGAGTCCTGGTTAGGGGGAAACCCTGCTAGCCGACGGTAGGTCGGCGCCGGATCTCGCCATCCAGCGGGGGAAGATCACCGCCATCTCCCGAGAAAAACAGGCAGTACACTAACGGGACTAAAGACCAAAGCAGTTGACGCGCCCGCAAACACGAAAAAATCAATCAATCATTGTTAGTAATTCCGGGCGCGTCAACTGTCCAGGTTATAAGTTCCGTAGCTGTAGAGAATGTTTTTTCCTGTGATGGGTCGATGGTAATCCCCGCTGGATGGCGAGATCAGGCGCCGACTTATCATCAGCTTGCGGGGTTTTCCCAAACGACGTATTTCCCATCAGCAGGGCACCGCCCCAGGCGGGATATGCACTAGGCTCCCCACCGGTCTCGCGGCGTGTGTGGTAGGGTAGTGCATGATAGTAAAAGTAGGGTGAGGATAGCACAAGGAAGAGGAAGGAAATATCGCGCGCGGCCCACGACCCATTTCTTAGGGTACTGCTCCGGCATTCGCCTGAAATTAATCGGAGAAACCACGGCAAACTACCGATCAGAGCAGCCAGCCGCTAGAATTCTCTTCCTGACAGTGACTGAATTCGACCTAGCTGACAAGTTAGTGTCGAAAATTCTGCTGCCGTTGGGACTCGTACCTAGGACCTCCCGGTCAGAGGCACTACGGTGACATCAGTCCATGCCCTCAGCCACCACTTCCGGTATTTGCACTTGTCAAATCTCTCCTTTCCTTCCATTCTTATCCTTCTTACTTCATATACTTCTCCTTTTTCATTTTATTCTTATCCTCCTCCTCCTTTATTCTTGTCTTTCTCGTTTCCTCACATCCAATATCCTCGTCCTTACTTCCTATCCAACTTCTCTTCCTTTCTTTCTTCCTTCCCTTCCACATGTTCTACCTGGAGAGTTGGCTCAGGGCCACTCCAGTGCCTCTGACCTAGCTTGTCACCTAGGTCGAATTCAGTTGCTGGCTGGAGAAGAATTCTAGCGGCCGGCTGCTCTGACAGGTATTTTCCCGTAGTTTCTTCGGTCAGCATGAGGCGAATGCCGGAGAAGAACTACATTTCAGTACGCATTGCACTGCAAGCAGTGCAATACTGCTTGTTGCAAAATGCTGGAGGGTGATCATCGTAGTTTCGAAACCAAGTTCTTTTCTCTTTTTTTTTGAGTGAATTGGTATGAATTATATTAATACCAATTGCTGCAATCCATAACCAATACAAAGGAGCTTACTGGAAATCAAAGCCAGAACTACATGCGCGAGAAATGAATACATGCCATGTACAGTACGCATAAAATTGTGGAAGTAAGTTTGAAGATATACTTTTATTAAACTTACTTTTAATTAATTTACATTAATTGCTTATATTTTATTTATATTAGAGTTTTGAATTTTGGAAATTACATTTTCATCATTCGCTGGATCTGTAACGTTCAGTTTGTAGAGGCACCATCCCCCACTGATACGGCTTTCGATTAGGACGACCGACTTTACCCTTCGCGATTTACTTAAAAGAACCTTGACTCTGAGCAATGCACAATTTCCAGCGCATTATTATACCAAAATACTTCTCGTGAACGCACCAGGCGCCTTACACTCGGATAATGACCTTGCTTTACACATCGACATGTGGCTAATGTTAACAAGGCGGTGGGTTTCTTCCACCTGCAGGCGCCGGAGGAGGGGGTGGCGGCGGAGCGGGGGGGCGCCAAGGAGTTCGCCTCAAGAACGACGTCAGCTCCGGTAAGGAATCCCCAGACAGCTCCTTGCGCGTCGGAGTGCCTGAAGGGTAGGTCATGGCACGTCCACACATTTTGTAACGCTAATTTGGGATATTTTGAATGCTCCCTTTCCCCATGTAACATCCGCTTGACCCATCCTAAATAATTACATAACGCTTGCAACAACACCTCCCCATTTACAATCAGGTAAACACAAATTATATAGCAATAAAAATAATTTACATTAATTTCATTTGTGTTATAAATTAAAATTTATGATAATTTAGATTAGAATTATTTGGCAATGTGGATTGCACCTCAAAATAAGCTTGGGGATAATATTTTAGTGAAGCAAAGACGCGTTGGCGAGAAAAGTTTTGACATGCCTTGCACACGATGTCGTCTGCTGCGAAAATTTAATAGAATTCTAAAAAATAGATCAACTGTAGATATTTTCTTCCTAATTCAACAGATTCAATCATTATACACTGGAGAAAAAATATTGCCAATTTTTTTGACAATTTACATAATCATAACTTTTTAATTTATTTACATTTTTAAAATGTTCATGTTTCAGTATAAAACATAGTAAAAGGAATTACTTTGGAGAACGTTAAAAACAAAAAATATCAGATTTACGTCCTCCACATTTGCATGCCAACATTATTTCGGTGCCCGGAGAATAATTTGCAAAATTAATCTCAAAATAACGGAAGAAAAATTTCATATATTTAAAAACAAATGCTGCATGTTTTTATCAATACCTTACATTCATTTTCTTCACATTAGTGTTAATATACAGGGTGAGTCACGTAACTTTAGCACCTTCTGGAGTTTTTTAACGGTTGAAGTTATTACAATGCAGTTTTCACGGAAAGGCATGAGGGAATGAGGCTAATTAATACACGTATTCATTTCTATTTTATCATTTGTATTTTTCGAGAAATTGAGAAAAAAATTATTCTTTAAATGGTCCTATACATATTTTAGCCTATCACGACGAGCGTAAAAAGAGGAATCCAATGATATACACATTGCCATATGTTAAATAAGCATTTTCTTGAGTAATTTTCATTTTTTTTGCGACTTATGTTTGACGAATATTCTAACACCCCGATCACATGCTAGCAAAAAGAGCGCTGCGCAAACTTGGTTGGTAGACTGTTACATTTAAAAAATTCAACGTTAAACATGGAGTCGCAAAAAATCAAAATTACTCCAAAAAATGCTGATCTAACACGTGATAATATACATATCATTGGATTCGTCTTTTTCGCTCGTCATGATAGATTAAAAAATATGTATAGTTCCATTTGAAAAACACAAAGTTACCTCAATATCTCTTAAAATACAAGCTATAAAATCGGAACGAGTATATGCATCAATTAGCCCCATTCCCTCATGCACTTTGGTGAAAACTGCATTGCAATAACTACACCTGTTCAAAGATTACAGTAGGTGCTAAAGTTACGTGACTCACCTGTATTGTAAGTTCTTGAGGTATGGCAAAGATATACACATTTTGAACATTTTCTGTACTCACTGTCCTTCCTGCAGGAACACATTGGCTACTTTTTTATTTATAGCTATCTCAACATAACCTCTGATGTATAATGTTGCCCCGAATCACAACTGTACTCTACAATTGACATCTACTGAAGTAAGATTATAACTTGTTTATGGGTAGGTCGGAATGTAAGAGAACACCGGAGTTTCCACTATGTGACTACTCATAGCTTCGGTTTCGAATTGTTTTGTAAACACACGATGTGCGTGGATACAGGAAACTATCACTTAATGTAAGGAAGGTTTTAATAATAAAAGCCTGTTATAAATTGCTCCATCGAAAATAGAAATAGCCAAAATACATCAACATTTTTTAATTAAACTTTGCCCTCGGATAACTTAAAAAACGCTAGAAAGAATGGCGCTGGTCTAATTTTCATAGAAATCCCTGATTTTTTGAAAACTGTAAAAATTCATTTTTTTTCGGAGCATTCATACAACATTGAAGAGATTTTTTTCTTAATGAAATCTATTCTTTAAAGACAAATCTTCAAATAAGATCTTGTGCAATTTTTTAAAGTAGTTTTTACGAAATTTTTGCTTCAAATTAATGCAAATTGAAAAAAAAATTCAACCGTTCCAAATTTATTCTGCATTTTTTCCACGATTAGAACAATGTCCGCTTAAAAGAATGGCGCAGGTCTAATTTTCATTGAACTCTTTGATTTTTAGAAACTAGTAAATTGAGTAGTATTGCAAAAGTATGTGCTGTTGAGCACCACACAAGTTTTATTTTGTGTGTTAGCTCTTTCTCGCCAACTTGCATGGCTCGGGTGGCTAAGATCGTGTACCGATTCACCGCTTCGGTTCGAAGTGTCGCGGGTTCGACTCCAGCCTTGGGCCTGGTTGTCTGTCCCTTCTCTCACATGTATGTATTGGCGGGGTTGCGCCTCGCGTTCTACTTACTCCAGATCAGAGGATCCCGAAAGCGTGGTGGTGTCGGATCGAATATGCGTCCTCGTTGGGACGTAAAGGGTAACCGGCTGTCGCCTGGATGAAAGGCCTAGGGCTGGCACGTCAAACCGCGCCCGCACGAGCTACTTTCCCGCCTGGGGGGCCAGGCGCTCCTGCAGGCATGGGCAACTTCCCCTAACTCCCCACTCAATTCCCCTTAAAATTCTGAAAGGGGTATATTACACGCGCGCGTTTTATTGATCCCCGCAATACCTATCCCCACTCCTCTGCCAACTTTAGTTGAATTAAGAATAAATTAAAGCAACGTGCATTGTGGACAAAGTGAGATAATTAGAAATGTTCCCTCCCTTGTAATAGAAATTATCTTGCATCAAAAAACGAACTACAAATTTGATATAAAATTCCTTGTCAAAATAGCCAAACTTCTCACTCCTCGCGCAACGAGCGAAGCGAGGGCTCAAGAAACTGTGCGAGAAAAATACATGCGCAAGCCGAAGCGGCGCGAGGCTGTGCTCGAAGATATGTTTGCCAGATTTTTTCTATCAAATAATCAAGAATTATATTATGTTTATATTCTTCACTACTTATTATTATTTGATGTTCATTTTCGTACTAAATTCTCCCTTTTATAAACATCTTTTCCAAGTGACAAGAATATCTTTGAATGGCGAATTCTTTTATTGTTTTTTCTATTATGTTATTAAATCATTCAGTTATTTATTGTATTTACCAATAATGTGAAATAAATTAACAAGTCTCTATAAGTTAACAATTCTCACTTGCGGACGGACAGACTTTTATTACATCAGAATATGTGTCTGTTAAACTTTCTAACCTAAACGAAGAAAGTTCATGCTTTTATATCACTCATAAATAAACAAAATTACAAAACCAAAATACTTTTGATTCAATTTTTTAAAATTTTTAGTCTCAATTGAGAATTAAAATCGGACTGATGTATTATTTCATTTTGATGAATCAATTATTTGTCTTAATAAAAAACGGGAATTAATATAGCTAAATTTGTAACAACTGTCAAGTAACTTCTCCTAAAGACTGTCATGAACAAGGCAGCCAGTGACGCACTGCCTTTCGTAGTATTTTCCCAACACTTACTTTTAATTCTCGCGCTAATTTCCCTGGAAGGAGTGCCCGCGAGCTCTAATAAGCTTGTTTCCTTGCTCGCGACCTTGTAATGCCTGCCCTTAGGGGGAAAAGCCATTTCTCTCTCAGTGGTATGCCTCAATTGCTTGTGCTGGAAGGAGACCAAGGCTTTGGTGAAGGCGGCGGGAGTTGGCGAGGCGGTGGCGGAGGCGAAGACAACAACATCTGCGACCAGACGGCCAAGGTGCTGGGCATCGCCTTCCTCTCCATCGCGCAGACCGTAGCCCGCACGGAGGAAGGCATGCGCCACATCGAGATGAAGATGGACAAGACGGACGAAGCGGTAGGTTTCATGGTGGAAATACCTAGGTGAGATACTCCAGCGCACCGATTTTTGCTCGTTCTGTGCAACACCAGTTTGCGTCACGAACCACGTGACCACAGCACGGGCACTTCGTTTGAAAAGCCAGACCAGACGCCTGTCGCCATGTTGCATGGAGAGCGAGAAGTGTTGGGAAACATATTGATAGTGGAACAGAGTGACAGTTTTCAACGGCAGCCAACTAAAAATAACACAATAAAGGTGTACAAAATGCAATTTTAAAAAAACCTTCATAAATCTGTTTCGATATCTTGTAACGATGTGATAATGTTGGTATCTGGCTGCATTTAAAACTCCCGCTAATATTATGACGCCAACTGCTGTCTGAAGCTCATTACCTGACGTCGGATACGATGCGTAAGAGCTCCTTGCTAGGTATGACCACCATCTCGCAGCGGCAATACCACATTTGAAAGTATTTATAATATATATTTTTGTAATAATTTAATATACTTTTTATACTATAAATTTACTATAAACTATAAAATAATATACTATAAAATAATACTATACAATACTATAAAATAATTTATAGTATTTGAAAGTATAAATAATATTAATATAATAACAAACGTATTTGTTATTATATTGAATATTATTTGTGTAGTGTATACATGATTCTAGGCAATACAGTCGACTCCGGTTGTAGTGAAGACGGATAAAGTGAACCCTCGGTTATAGTGAGTGATTGGTCCGGTTTCACTTACATTACAAATAAGCATAAGATGATTCGGTTATAGTGAACTTGAGTTTCGGCTGCGGTGAACGTAGGGAATACAATGTCCTGGAAATTAATTCCCTCCTGGAAAAGAATATATCGCCTCATTGCCACAAATTCCAACAACAGGCAGGTTGAAAAAAATATCGTCGGCCAAAGGTCATAATCGAAGACGTGTCCCCTGAGGTGAAGGTAGCGGACCCGAAAAGCGGACCTTACTGATGACCTTATGCCACTCTGTTTTACTGCGAAAACAGAGGCCGTGTTCTGCGTGGGCTACAACTGGCGGCGGCGATGCGCGATTGGTTGCTTCAGTTTCAAACCAAACGCTTTGAGTTCTACATAGGCGACAGGAAGCACGCGACTGCCACAGCGTGGCAATATGCTCGGCACCGCGCGGAAAAGCAACGTCTCATTAGTCACTTGCGCCACCCCACTGCCGAAAGTATCTCGTATGTTATTAGGCGATTAAAAGAACCTCCGTAGTGTAGGATGGTGTTTCAACAGCGCAAGAGGCAGAGAAGGGCATTACGATACTTAGACACTGAACACAATGCAAAATCAAATATGGAAAGAGCTCGAACATCGGAGAAGGATCTGGAGAAATTACTAATGAAAAATTTACGAAGGCAGCATACAACACATCAGACAAATAAAGACATTGAAATAATTGTTCGTGCTCTTAATGGATTTCGCTGAATCTCTGTATTAATAAAATCAATCGTTTTCAAAATTAAATAGAATCATCGGATATAGTGAACCTCTGATTTAGAGAACCAAAAATGATTGTCTTCAGAAGTTTACTTTAGCTGGAGTTGATTGTATTATTTTTTAAATAATTACATAATTCAAACATCAATAAATTTTAAAATCAATTTTGCCAAATTAAGGAAGGAAAACTCTAGGCCAGTGATGTCAAGGTCACCTCGCCACAGGAAAGTAGTCCAAGTCACCCTTACGCTTAACACATGAAATACGATTAGGCGGGATTTAAATAAATAAACATAAGAGCGTTTGTTCTTATTTTTTATTTTTCTATGCATATCCTCTTTTTTACAAGTGATTCCATTGAGTTGTAAACCAGTGGGATTACTACTGATAGTTTCCCTTCCCTGCGCTAATTGCGCAGAGAAGCTCTTGGCATGCCACGGTGCCATTTCCACCAGTACGAGAACCTAACCTCACTGCTCTATACTCCGATTTGAATATAGCAGTGTCACGAGCTGGAAGAATTGTTATCCAATCGAGAGCTCCAATAGCAAACGAAGCTGCTGATTGGCTGGCAGGGTGTGGTGGTCCGCCAGTGGGGGTGGTGGTGTGCGCAGGTGCGCAGCATGGCGCAGGGGCTGGAGGAGCAGAGCAAGCGCATGCAGCGCCTGGAGGAGCGCGTCAGCGGCCTGGAGCAGCGCCTGCCGCCGTGGGCCACGGGCCCGCGCCCACCTGCCACGGCCGCCGCAGGTCAGTCCAGCCAATCGGGCGCGGGAGTAGGCCGAACTTGACGGACGTTTGGCGGACTTTAGATCTTTGTTTACTTTTTCGCTACCAAGTAAAGAAAAAGTCATGTAATGTTGCGTTAATGATGCGCTGGGGGAATAAGGAAGAAATTCAGGAAATGCGAGACGCAGATAACGCGTGACTGCACGACGACCAAGCGAAAGCAAATGCGTTCAACACGTATTTGGTATCGGTATTCAAACCAAAACGGGCGCAAGAGCCCGTTCATTATTTTCCAATAGAAAGCCAGTTCACGCTTCATGCATGGGAACTCCACAAACGGATAAAATCATTGGAAAACGGTAAATCACGCGGGCCGGACGGCATCTCGACAGATTTTATTAAACTCGGTGGGGAGGGAGTATTGCCCTATTTGTTAAGATTATTCAGTGGTTCTATTAATAATGCAAGTTTACCAGACGATTGGAAGACAGCTATAGTGGTCCCAATTTTCAAAAATGGTGATAAAACGAAAATATGTAATTATAGACCAATATCTGTCATATTAGAAGTATGCAAAATAATGGAGCATCACCAACATAAAATTATTGGATATCATGACAGTTGAAATAATCGTTATAATACTTAATATTAGTGATCGTATGATTATTGCATCCTCGGCTTGTACTGTACTCCTTTATTATTATTACTGTTATTGTTATTATTATTGTAATTATTGTTGATCTGGGCTGTCCGGGTGACGCCGCGTCGAAGGCTGGGGTGCCGACGTTTCGACCGACATATCACGGTCCTCTTCAGGGCTGTACTGCCAAAAGAGGGGACATAGTTATCCAATCGAGAGCTCCAATAGCAAACATTTGAGTCGTAACGAAGCTCGGCAATACAGCCCTGAAGAGGACCGCGATATGTCGGTCGAAACGTTGGCACCCCAGCCAGCCTTCGACGCGGTGTCACCCGGACAGCCCAGATCATGACTCTGGCCGCGGAAGCCTACGATATCATGTAATTATTGTTATTTAACTGCCACCGGGTCATACCCAATTGCAGTTCAAATAAATGTATGTATAAAAAACACGGCGAATTTTCGGAAGAAAAGCGCATAAAGGGCCCTGATAACGAAAAAATGGATAAATGAAATTGCTAAATGTATAAAAATCCTCTATCACGTGGTGTAGTCAGAATTTCTATTTTGCAAATCCTTTATACCGGAAAATCGAAAGGCAGCTAAAAGACTGTCCGTCCGTCCGTCCGTGAACAACGCTAGCGACTAAACCTTTCAGCGGATTTTCTTGAAAATTGAGATTCCCCAAACGATGTGATTGACGTCGTGGCCCCTTCAATTTGAAACCGATATTTTAATTTTGAAGTACTTTACAAGAAGCTCCTGGGACATTTTAAAAAAAACTGCTTCATCGTTTTCGATTAAATTTTGTTGTTGGATACTGTGAAGAACGTTTAAGAGAATGGCGCAGATCTCATGTTCGTTGAGTAGTTTTCCGTGGTTTCTCCGATCAGCACCAGGCGAATGCCGGAGCAGTACCCTACCAAACGGGCCACGGACCGCGCGCGATCTGTCCTTCCTCTTCCTTATCCTATACTCACATCCTTATCCCTTACACACCTTATCCCTTACACACACACACACACACACACTTACACTAGCATGCACTACACTAATACATATTCCGGGAGACCGGTCGGGAGCTTAGAGCTTGTCCAGGCTGGGGCGGTGCCCCGCTTGTGGGAGAGTCCTGGTTAGGGAGAAACCCCACTAACCGACGGTAGGTCGGCGCCGGATCTCGCCATCCAGCGGCGAAGATCACCGCCATCTCCCGAAAAAAAAATGCACTACACTAACGAGACTAATGACCGAAGCAGTTGACGCGCCCGGAACAACGAAAAAATCAAGCAATCATGCTCGTTGAAAACCCTGAATTTTCGAAAATTGCAAAAGTTCACATTTTTTCGGAGTCTTCCCACAACTAAAATATTAAATTCTAAAATATTAAGTTCTTCATAATTCTTCTTCCAAAGCACTACAGCCCAATGTGGGCCAAGGCTGCCTTCACGATCTGCCTCCATTCCTCTCTTCTTTCGGCCTTCTCCCACCATCCAGTGACTTTCATTGTTTTCAGGTCATCCACAACATCCTGGTTCCAACTTTTTCTGGGCCTGCCACGTTTTCGTACGCCCAGAATGTTATTTTTATGTATATGTTTAGGCATTCTTTCCACTCCCATTCTCTGCACGTGTCCCAACCAAGAAATTCTGCAAGATTTTATCAATCTAATTATATCTTGATCTTCAAGTGTATTGTTTATTTCTTCATTAGATCTTATCCTCCATCTTTCTCTATCTTTTACAGCTCCATATATTTTCCTTACAATTTTCCTTTCAAATCTACGTACTGTCTCGATGTCATTATTGCTCAGGACCCATGTTTCTGCTCCGTAAGTTATTATTGGTCGGATTAAAGTTTTATACAACTTGACTTTTGTTTTCCTAGTCAAGAGAGCAGATTTTAGGAGTGGTATATTTGGATAATAGGCCTTATTACCTTACATCACCCTTTTGTTGATTTCTTCAGATACATTGTTTGTGTTGTTAATATTAACTCCAAGATATGTGAAATCACTGACTCCTTCAAAGTTGTAATCATTTATCTCTATTGTTTCTATTTTTCTTCTAGTTTCTGATGCTGACGTTTTCAAGTATTTGGTCTTTTTTTCATTAATTTTAAGGCCTATGGTTTTGCTATTTATTTCCAATGTTGTAAACATTTCTTCTAGTGCCTCTTTACTTCTTGCTATTAATGCTATATCATCAGCATATGCTAGGCATTGTTTAGACTTATAGAGGATGTATTCATAATTATTAAGCAGAATTTTTTCCTTATATGCTCCTGTCTTTTTCCGCTCATCTGCATCAGCCAAGAAAGAATAATCATATCGAAACAAGCCCTTCTTCTCTACCAGCGAAATTCGTAATTTTACGAATTATTAGTTACGTTACATTTACGACTTTTGTTTGAATGACACTCGTAATTATTTTCCGAATAATTTGGTTATTGATTTGAGCGCCAGGAAATAATTACGACTGTAACTCGGATGTTTCCTACGTAATTTTAATATTTCTCATCCAAAATTATGTCGTGCTAGCTCAGTTAATTGTCTTCGAAGTTCATAATTGTTGCTACTTACTCTGCAACAAATTACTCAATCTGCCATCCATAAGTAGTGGCGAGGAATCTGAAAATCTTATCAAATATATACTAATGAATTGCACGTAAGGAATAATGATAATCAGCTTTCTTTGAAAGTAACAAATTGGAACTTATTTTTATGTGAAATATGATTCTAATTAAAGTTAAACATGAATGGTTCCATCGCTGATCCAAAATGAAACTATCTTTGGCATGACCAGTTTACTCAATCTTGTAATAATATTATATTCGTGGGTCTTCGCGCGCTCTTCACTTCTCCATTCGACGGCGCCCCGCAGAATCTTCTCCGTCGTCGTAGCAGAATCTTCTTTCTTCATAAAGTCCTCTGCCTAATGCTCGCGGTCAAGCTCAAATTCTCCAAAAGATACTATTATTACCCGTTACTTCCCTTACTCACATCACGGGTGGACGCCTATACGCGTACTGATTATTACTTTGTAGAATTCCTTCGTCTTTCCCACAAGAACGTTTTATCCTAAAATAAGAAACGATAGACTTTATTATACTACAAGTTATTGCATCGTATTTGGTTGTCCATCAAAAGTCTTTCCTCGACTTGGTAAAATGTCAGGAGCCGACCCGCTCATTACCGCGGTGCTAGAGTGTCACTGTTCTTCCTAAAACCCGAAGCATCAGAACTCTATCATCCTATTTTGTCTAAAAAAATAATACTATTTCTGCCTCCGCCTGGTCATTTCCACATCCTCTTCACCTAGCGAAAATGACCTTCAACGCCGGTTATTTACTTGTCACACTTTTTTTAATTTATTAATTTTTGAAGAATTTACATAGCTCAGTAAAAATAACTATACATATGTATTTTCAGACGTATATGCTAACCTTAAATATAATCTTACATACTATTACAAGGGGGAGGAAATCCCTTTTCGGGTCCTCGGACCGGATCTAAATCTGCAAATTTTACTTGTCACATAGCGACCGCCCTCGCGATCGTCTTTTGACATCCCTATATCCTATTCATATAAATGACATTTTCATACACAAAAATGGTTCATCATTTTGGTATATCACATTATGGTTAAATTAATTATCATTTTTACAATGCAACAAGAGGAAACGAAAAACTTTAAATCAGTACAAATCTGGGAAAAATTCTTATTACCGACAGCAAATGAAAGGTTTCGGTATTGTGACCTTCCGTTTTCTTATGCTTCGAAAACTTGTCACATGAAACCTAAGAGAGCGAGAGAGATGAGCAGTTTGAACGCGCGCCAACGCGGAAGAATACGAAAGAATGCTAACTGAAAATTAGGTCAATAGAGATCGCCACAATAGATCGTGCGAGACCGGTAGTCAGACGAAAGAAAAAGTTCTTTCTGAGGTTAGCAGCTGAACTGGGCAGACGTAATGACAACGACACGCCAGGGATTCATATTGCAGCGGACTTCAGATTGGCATCTTTTATAAAACTCTTCAGGAAGATAAGAAGAGGTAAATATCCCATTATAAATTGATTTGAACGTAATCTTGAGAGAAAGATAATCAGAGACGTTGTGCATTTATAATAGGAGATTGAAGGGAGAGGAGTTTTTGAACATGTGGCAGTAAATTAATAGTTGCATTCAATTTTTTCTTCCCAGTTTTATTATTTTCTCTCTTAAATTTTATGCTCGTATAAAAGAGGTTGATCTCTGGATTTAATTCAACACTCTGAATATCCAGTTGGTTATTAAATCATAATTGGAAGTCAATTAGAATTTATATGAGAGTACGAAAGAATATAAACCTTGTACGAGACGGAGAACGCGTTTCTGGTGGGCAACTGTGTTCTCAACCCGAAGCTTCGACGCTCCAAGGCCAACAACACCGACGAAAGGGTAGAAGAAAGCACAGCTGATTTCCCGACGCGGCCGATAAGAATAAAAGTAAGGTCATGCCAAATGAACTGTTTTTATATTGAAAGGAGTAATTCATTTTAAACAGAAAGCTTATTCTGAAATCTTTACGTAGAAAGAGGGGAGAGTCGGCGGCGGCGCTAGCTGAATGCGCTTACTACGCTCCGTGAAGTCACGAAGGTTAAGCGCATTCGAGACTCGCGGGTTCGTGGTTGGGTGACCGGCCAGGAACCCCGGGATCCAACGCCGCCGAGCCCCTGGCCGAAGGGATAAAAGGCACTGACTGACTGCGACGTGACGAGACTTGACTAATATTAAAAGTAAAGCACGTTAATGGAGGATTACTCCGAGAAGTGCAAAGCGCTCAACGCCCCTTAAGGGGCTTGGAGACGCGTTGCGTCAAGGTGTAGACGCAACAAATTAAAAAAAAAAAAAAAAAGAGTAACATATTTGCTATACTTAAAAGATAAAGAAAGTAAAAGTACATTTGTTTCCTATTTCTAGCACGTGAGGACAGAATCAATCTTTTTTTTTAAAAGGATTCGAAAATGTAATATTGTAAATTAGTGAATAAGAATCTGTGTAAGAGACGAATAACAATAATAATTATTCTCTGAATTTTTAGAGAGAGAATTTCATTTTAAAGCAGTGTTAATTCAGCATTACTAGCTTTGATTTTCAATTTGTTTTCTTTTGTATAAAGTGATATTTTTAACGATTCTCAGCATTGCTGAAAGTGTGTGTTTATTGAAAAATTGTGTTATAAATGACAGTAAGAAGTTGTGTATCGAGTCATTAGTGTGTGTTGTTTTTTTTTTCTTCCAGCCAGTCATAGTTATACTGTATTTGATTTTTTGAGTGTCATTTCATGTAATTGTCACAGCAGCAATATTTCTAGAATATACTGAAATAAGTGAAAAGTGATTCTAACTCGAGTTTTTAGTAATTTGCATCCAATCCAAAACGTTCTTCGCGACCCTGCCCCCCCCCCATTCTTCTTTTTTTATTATTTGTGTCCACACTGGGACGTCTTACTGAGCTAGCTGACCATCCGGCGAATTGTCTTCGCCACCCCCAAGACGTCTCAGGTCGGGTGCTGGCCTTACGGCTTGAAACCGACGCGTGAGTCGCAGTATCGACCTTGAAAACTACTTCCTGGGAAACAGTACTCGCAAGCCGACGTTTAGGGCAGTGAGGAAATTCACGTTACACACGGAGAGGAGCACCTCCACCTGAAAGTGAACTAGACTTACGGGATTAGTTGCGTCAGCCATTAGCACACCGGCAACCAACCGTTAAGACTCCGTATTCACTTGGATATGAATAAAAACAATAAATCAGACATTGGGCCATCTATTCCTCTCGTAGCTTTAATTACACCTAGTCTCTACTCCGAATACAGAGTAATTGGGAAAGTGCTGTGAAAGATCACGCTCTGTAGTAAACGCTCTCAATTGTCGTATAGCTGATAGCGCTATCGAAATCTGAAGCATCGTGTTTTCAAAGAACATGAAATATTTTCATGCTTCAAAAAAGTGGATATGTTCCGAAGAAGAAAAATAATATTTTAATAAACGTAACTGCAACAAAAGTCATTTTTTAGCTTTACAAGTACCGGACACTTTCTGCAAGAGAATTCTACTTGCGTTCTCTTGAGGGAAGTTCGATTCTAGACACTGACGGATTGTGGACACTTCCGACATAGCTTGGAAGAATGCAGTCATTTTCTGGAGGAGAAGTATGCTAGTTGGCTTCTGATCGGTAGTTGCCCGTGAATTCTCCAAGCAATACGAAGAGAATGTAGGACCAGAACCGTGACAAAAAGGCGAGGATCGCACACCATCTTTCTTTCCTCGCCCTTGATTGATCAATGTTTCTGGGCACGACAACTGCTATGATTATGACTACCGTTAGCGTAGTCAGTGTTTTATCGCAGGTCGTGGCGATGCTTCATCCACGCTAGATGAAGAGATCAGGCACCGAACTACACGTCGGCTTGCAGGGTACACCCTCCTGCAGCGGAGTACCGCTCCAGCCAGAACGAGCTCTCAGTTCTTAATTGGTTTCCTAATACATGTGATAATTTATTGTATGGAAGTTTAAGTGTGGGTAACTAGAGGAACGATCGCACGCGGTCGTTGTTAGGGTATTTGCCTGATATTGATCGAAAAAGTACACGGTAAACTACCGTTAACCAGCCAACTTCCAACTTTCCACCAGTCAACTTCTAGAATTCTCCAGACCGCAGCTGAATTTGACAGAAGGTAATGCGCCATCAATCAAGACGCGAAACCTAGGACCTCCACTCAGCCACTGCAGAGGTAGCGGCGTTGCTGGCGCTGTGCCAAATTCACTCAGTCGATGTGTTGTTACCAAACACGAATATACTATCACACGCACTATACTATCACATGCATCGGGAGAATAGTCGAAAGCTTAGTGCTACGTTTGCCAACTGGAGAAAAATAGCTTATAGCAGCCCTCCCCTCCGTAAGAAGACGCTCGGAGAAGCAGAGAAAGCCAAGCGGTGAGGGATGACTGCGGTCGGCGGTGACGAAAACCTTGGCATTGGGCCGTTACCGGTGTTTCCGGTAACATGACTGGGATACCATCTACACCTGTTAATTTTCTTTTTATTTGGGATGAAAATGTTCTTTTTGCTGGAACAATGGCGAAGTGCTTAGTCGGTGCAAAAGAACTGCAGTATGTTGAAAAGTACAAACTCCAGAAGCATTACGCAGCTTTGTGGCCCACAGAAACACGCAATAAAAATAAATACTGAGAATTGACAGATAACCTGCAATCATGAAATGAGTAAAGAGTTTTTCAGATACAAAATTATGGAAGTGGTATTGAAAACCACGAGGATTTACAATATTTTCAAAATAAATTGGCCATGAAATAATCTAGTTTGGGGTCCAAATTCTGTCGTGTGACCCCTCCCAGGTATATTTTTGTTAACTTTGTTGTTGTTTCAAGACGTAAAATATTACGCTCTAAAATGATAAAACTGTCTCTAAAAACTTATGTAAAGAATGGAAGTGGAATTATAGTAGTGGTTTTGATGTAGAGTCTGATACTGCTTTGAGTTATGTAATACTATATGCTGTATTATTGAATTGTTCATATTGTTACTGAATCACAAGCATTTTAAATAATAAGTACCATTAATAACAATAATTATCGATTTTACAAGCGAACCTTTCGTACTACCTTGCGTATCACCATTGAACCACTGTGCGCCTTCCGACGCGTCAGAAACTTCCTTTGCTCAGTAGTTCAGTTTGGAGCAAGAGGGAAGAGCATTGTATTGGAAAGCACAGGCTTACAGATAAAGCCTCATCGCCGACTGATTGATTGTTTGTGATTCCGGGCACGTCAATTACTGAGGTCATTAGTACCGTAAGTGTAGTATGTGTTTTTCATCGGGAGGTGACGGTGATCTTCTCCCGCTCGATGGCAAGATCTGGCGACAACCTACCGTCGACTAGCGGAGTTTTCCCCTACCAGGTCTCTCCCACCAGCCGGAACAAGTTCTTACCTCCCGACCGGTCTCCCGGCTTGTGGTAGTGTAGTGCATGTTAGTGTGTGTGTGTGTGTTTGTGTGTGTAGGGGATTATAGAACAAGGAAGAGGAAGGAAAGATCGTGCGCGGCCAGTGGCCCGTTTGTTAGGGTACTGCTCCGGCCTTTGCCTGGTGTTTTTCGGAGAAACTACGGAAAACTACTGATTAGAGCAGCCGGCCGCTAGAATTCTCCTCCAGACAAGCGACTGAATTGGACCTAGCTCACAAGGTAGTGTCGAAACTCCTGCCGCCATCGGGATTCGAACCTAGGATCTTCCGGCCAGAAGCACTGCAATGACGTCCAGTTGATACACTGACCCACCGCTCTCAGTCCCCACCGCCGTAGGACGATGCCGCAACTTAGGCCGGAGTGGGGTAAGAACGCTACCACATTGCGAGATAGACAAGGCACTGCAGGAACGGGAGTGATAGCCGTAATAATTGCCGCGTCCGGAAAGTGAAATGTCACAGTGAATGCAGAAGGCGCCGTGTGTGCGTGCGCGTGCGTGCAGGGGGCGGGGCCGTGAGCGGGGTGCCGCCCCCGGCGCCGCGCTACCCGTCCTGCCGCCTCACCACGTCCTCATCGGCGCTGCTGTCCGCGTCCTCGGCGCGCCGCCGCCCGCGCCACAACGGGCCCTCGCGCTCGCTCTCCAGCAACACGTGCAGCGCCGCGCAGCAGCAGCAGCAGGCCCCAACCCCCGCCCCGCGCTCCTGCTGCATGGAGCGCTTCGCACACCTCGGCAGGCACCTGCTCAAGGTGAGGAAGAGTAGGCACAAACGTCCAGGGTGGACCGGATGTTTAGGCACTAAAAATCGTCTTTTAGGCGCTTAAAAAGGCACTAAAAATTTCAAGAATAAGCAGAAAAAAGTTAGTCATGAGTTACATACACAATAAAATAAAAAATTGTTTGTAATTTCTGTCTATATAATTTTGTAAACTTAAATGCACAAAACAAGTTCGTACATTTTAATTTAAAACTATATTTACAACTCTTCTACATTTTATTCCTAATAGTTTGCATTAACCAGTAATGTTTGTGCATTATCAGTAACTTTTCAAGGATCACAATTTCAGAATTGCGACGATTGGGAGACAAAATCAGTTTGAATGCGGAGAAGGAACTCTCAACATCTAATGATGTGACTGGCATATATTTTAGAAGTCCAATACTAGCAACACTGAAACCTTCTGGAAATTTACATTAATTTTCACTTAAAATTTCGGTGCCCTCAGTGTATTGACCATATTCTCAGAACATGTGTGGTATTTATGAAATTGGGAAATGGAGAAAAATCAGGTTGTATAATTTTAGGAATTCTCTTGTATTTTAAAATACCAAGACGTGAATTGAAGATTTCGTAATCAATGGTCACGTTGGAAAATGACCAATTTTCCGATATATTTGCATTGTATATAAAAATAATACAAGATTAAAAATAAAAGACAAAAATGTCCTAAAATAGGCATTCATGAAAAAAACGCATTTATGCCAAAAAAAGCAAAAATAAGCGTAAATAGGCATTTCCCTAAATATCCGATATTCCCTACATGTCTAGTCCAGGGTAAAGGGCAGGCGCCCACTCAAGGTGAGGAGGAGAATACCCAGCGGAACTTTTCTTGAACTATGTACTTGTTTCCCCCGCCCTGAAACAATAAACAGTTGAAAACCAATGCTCGCTGCGAGCACTGATAACAATATTCCGAACACATCTTCACTGACACGTAAGAAAATATATTTACGGTTGAAACCGAGAACTCCTGGTCGTATTTTTCTGAACAATATATAAAGAAATTTCCAAAGCAGATCCAGATCCATCGCAGGAGATACCTCGAACTCCTGGAAAAATTAGAACTAAATTGATTGAGAAAGTTGCGAAAGTATGACTGATATTCCAGAGATTGGTATTGCTTCGTAAAATCTAATAGCCGATGTCGTTTACGAATACTCCCACTCCATCGGCATTTCTCCAAACCATCGTTCAAGAAAAGTTGCGTGATTAACAACGTCACAAACTTACAAGGCAAAAGGGAAGACACCTGCTCAAGGGTGTGGGAGAGAATACACAGTCTCGGAATAACGGCACAAACATCCAAGATTGATAATAAAAGAAGGGTGTCTGCTTTAGGAATAACATGCAAACTGTCTCAGGAAAAGCATTTGCTCAGCACTGTCTCAGGAAAAGCATAGAAATTTCTAAAGATGTAAGGAAATAGAAAATGAGATATTCGCACGAATGAGCGTGTGGATAGGTCACGTCTGACAAAGCTGCGGGGCCGTGCCCCTTTAGCACACTACTGCATGAGGCATTCCTCCCACCTGGGTGAGCACCTGCTCAAGGTGAAGGCGAAGGTGCTACGCGAAACAGATCTACTCGCTATTCTTTAATCAGACATTTTTACGTTATATACTTTCTTCTATACACGGTGTAGAAAGTATCGAAAATCGGCGAAATAATAGAGGTATATTTTTTTCAAGGAGGGGGAAATGCATTACGCACAGAGTGTGGGACTCACATATTGCATACCCACTAAAACACCCTCCGCTCGTCATGTACTCGTATAGTCCCTCGTGTGGTACCGTCTTTACAAGACATTACATCGCACGTGGGACTGGGTGTGAGCAAGTGCTTTACTAGCGGCTGTTCTTAGCCTTCTCCTTGAGTATATACATTAAAGAGTTTCTAATGATGTTTCAGTTTTCTTGTGATTTCAGCATAACTTCAATCATGTTGCCAGGGTCTAGTGTCAATCGCAGTTTGTTGTAGCATTCCACTCTAGCTTTATCCCAGGCTTTACAGCTATATAAAGTGTGCCTAGCATCATCTTCTTCTTTATAATATCCAGAGCAAATCGGGCTTTGAGCGACATACATCTTATAAAGATATTTTTGAAAACATCCATGACCAGAGAGAGATCGCGATAAATAATAGTTCATTGCCCCATAGTTTCTATTTACCCTATCTTTAATGTTGGGAATAAGTCTGTAGGACCATCTGCCTTTCTCCTCCGAGCCCCATCGCCTTGGTCATTTGCCCAGGAGAGAGCTTCTCAATTCCGCTTTGATGTCCGCTAGCTGCTCGTTAGTGAGTGGAATTCTTTGTAGTTGTGCCTCTCTTAGACGCAGGTATATTGCCTTCCTTTCTTGGGCTAAAAGGTCAACCCAAAAATTTAATAAATACAATACAATAAATTTATATCTGTATTTGAGGTATTTTCCCTTGATATCTCAATAGTAGGATTTTTGGGTTTCTGCAATATAGTACAGGGGTAGCGACATATTGTGTAAAGAAAGTCAAAGTTAATTAGGCACAAATTCATTGAAAGATTTTATGGGGAAATGATCTACTTGAACAGCACTGTAATTATTACCTACAAAACAAATACAATAGACATATACATATTCTGTCAATAGATATTGAGTCATTTAGAATCTTAACTCACAAAAAAATGAAAATTGAGGTAATAATAGATCTGTATACTATTTCATATCACATGTCATATTATTCTTGGGGTAGGGAGAGTTTTGTTACATCATTTACTTACAAAAAATTGGCTTTTCAATGAAAGGAATACTGGTAAAGAGATATGTTGGAATTAAGGTAATTTTAAAGGTAGATACTGCCTTTTTAAATGAGATAGGTGAATACAAGTCTTTATTTAAACCAATGAAAAACACAACCGAGAAGAAAACCGATGTTCAGAAACTTTTCAAAACTCACTACGGAGAAAAAATGACCTGCAGTTAAAACTCTTTATTTTATGTACATATTATTGACAATTCTGGTGACAATACAACAAATTCTGAAAAGAAAGTTGGGAAGAAAGTAGTGAAAGAAAGGACTCTTATAATTTAAATGTATATAAATACATTTCAATGGATTTTTATGTGAATTTTACAATACAAATAAATAAAGGACATTAAATCTGTCAAAATTTATAAAGTAAAAATACAAATAAACATTTGATATATTACAAGTATTTGGCAAGTTTTAGGGCAACTTAATGAGCTTCCTCTGCTAATTATAATTTTCATAATTAAAATCAGCAGCATTGCCAAACTTGAAATTGGAAATGTTAACAGCACCGCATGCCTTTGTTTCTACTTCGTATATATATATATATATATATATATATATATATATATATATATATATATATATATATATACGAATACTATATATATATATATATATATATATATATATATATATTGTGACGGAACACACACGCCGTGGACTGGCCTCCGGCGCGCCGCACACAATGCAACCTGGTCTTTGACCAGGGGTCGTTAGCCCTGAGGGTGTGAAGCACCGCTCGGGCGTTACCAGCGCCGTGCGGCAGCCTACTGTCGCTCCGACGCCAGGCCTGTCAGGTTGTTCGTTCGTCTTGCCTGTGAGAGGCAAATAAGGGGTAGCTTGCAATGGATAGAATACAGGGCGGATCGAATTCTAATGAAACACTTGGATGGCTCTGGTAAAATTAGGCATGTATTCTTAAACTTTTTCCAGAGGCACACACACTTACACACTAGATTATAATAAACAAATTGCAATCCTATTTCTATTATAATTATAATCCTAAGTTTGGATCAACGTTCTTGCTCCATCTTGTGCAAATAAACAATAACCTCCCTACCTTAAATACTCAAAAATCATATCTTGCCCGCTAATTACAATACTCGGGCAATTTAATTGTTTATGCAAACCTACTGATCTTGGCACTAAAATGTTCTTTCAGTCTGTTTGTTCCATTATGTTGGATCGAACTGAATTCCCGTGTTAAGCGTTCGGCAAGAATACTTCCTAGTCATACCTTTTTAATCACACCTTTGGAAATATTACGACCTCGCGGTCTGAATGTCGCACGGGTACTCACGCTTCGGCGATTGGGGAACACGTAACCTGGACCTCGGCCAACGCAGTGACTGACCTCGGCTGCTTATCGCTGCGAACGGCTGCTCGCGCCGCGGTGACGCTCGGCCTCGCCCAGCTCGCTGCGCTATACGCTCGCCGGTCCGCGCTGCTCCTTGGCTCGCTTGATGCTGCCTCCGTTCGCCCGTGAAATAGTACAATTTTCTCCGGTCGTCCCGTAGAACGGCCGTGCCTCTACGCCCGTCTTCCGTTCCCAACAAACTTGCTTCTTCGGCTGTGTTGCACCAGGAATGTCGCCTCAGCCTTCCGCTTTGGCGATGCGGCGTAGTTGCGACGTAATTATCGTATACTCGACCCTTCGGCGATCTCTATCAGACTGTTCGGCGGTTTGTCTCAGAATGTTCTGCCATTTCTATCAAACTCTCCGGCGGCCTTTCCCCGACTGTCCGGTTTCCCGGGAACCCCTTCCCCCCCTCGGAGACTGTTCCCTCGTTTTTCTATCAACGGGCCAATCGCAGGATTTAATTTTCCAGCGCTTATCGCCCCGAGAAATCATTGGCGACCACTCGTTACGTCCGACTTCAGCCGTGGCTGACGTCAGACGATGACGTACCAAC